>JAJHUR010136741.1:0-34138 GCA_027495735.1 Lutjanus campechanus
TAAATGCCGCTGAAATGTGCGCTATGCGTGCTAAATATGTAGTACAAACCAAACACATTAACGTACAAACATTAGAGCAACTCACAAAATGCTTCAACTTTTCAGACCGAAGAGGATCACGGCCTCTGCAGGTAAACGACCCTGACGTTTGCAGCTGACAGCAGCAGCTCCGCCTGCACGTTTGTATCCGTGTCTGTGCTTAATGTGTGCACGTTTCTCCAGTCGAGTGATTATATATCAGCTTATTCTGTCACAGTCTACATTCAACATTATTTCCATTTTCTAGATTAAAACGCTGCCAAACCGCGCTGGTTTTACGAACTGTCATCTGTCCGACTTTGACATAAACATCCGGGGTTGCCTAGGTGATCAGGGCGTACACGCTGGACGAGAGAGGTTGCCGTCTGACAGGGCCGCGGCCCCGACTAGTGGCGGGCGGCTGCATGAGGCGACAGATAACCGGCATCGTGCATGAATGAAATATTGATAAATATTTTAAACGACTAGTAATTCCGGTGCCGACTAGTTAGGGAGCGGACGTTTAATCGTATAGTCGACTAATCGCGCGCATCCCTATTTTAAACAGTTTCAAGTTTGTTCAGATTCTCATTTAGGCTACAGTATCTCATTTACATATGAGATTCATAAGATGTTAACACCACTGTAATGTCTCCTTCTCTCTGTCTCTACTGTTACTATATTTAGTAAAAATATCTGGATGTCTTTTTGCAACTAATATCACTCTACAAATGTAGCATTAATAGAATCAAAATGTAAAGATTCACACACTGCATTTTCTTGTATTGCATCATATCGAATCGTATCGTGACAGAGCTGAATCGTATCGAATCGAATCGTTGGGTCATTTAAAAATTTCTAAGATATATCGTATCGTTGAACATGTATCGAGATACGTATCCAATTGGTCTCAGTTAGTGAGATACACACCCCTAGTAAATAGTGATCACAATTCTTATTTTTTTCAACCAAAACAATTAGTTGCTTAAGTTAAAAAACCACATCTGAGACTTCAACTTAAATGTCTCTTGAAACAAACAAAAGTCTCTTTTTCTCTCTACTTTAAGTGATTAATTTAAAAGCTGCTGAACCTTTAAAAAAAAAAAATCACATAATATTTGCCTTTTTGAGATTTGTCTGTTCTGACAATTTTGTGATCTGGTTTGTTTGTCCTATAGAAGCATGTGAATTGTCGTCATTTAAAAATGAGATCGCACATTTGTTGGAATTGAGATCACCTTTTTTTTTCTTTATGATTGATCACGCAGTCCTATTCTGAAGTGGGGCATGCCAGAAAAAGTTTGAGATTCACTGAACTACTGCAGTAACACTGACAGAAAGTGACAGTTTAAAATGGATATTAAAAGGTGTCAATGGTATATTAATCGGAATCAATCAGCAAAATCAGTAACAGTTATTGCACATTATTGCACAGTCCACCAGCACACCCAGAGGTCTGTCTGCTTCAGAAGCTGCTGCTGAATCAGGTTACTGCAGCTCCTTTGAAGTTATGGGCGCCGGTACAATGTTGGCTGACAGCGCAGACTCGGGCAGGGCAACAGACTGACACACCTGAGGCTCTGTCCAATAGATCTATCCAATAGAAGCGGCCTGGGAGTGGCCTTGGAAGCCAACAAGCCCAGTGCATTCTAGTTGTCGTAGGTTTTCCACCTTTGAAGCAAAAGAAAATGCCACAGACCCTTTTCTCGGTTTTCTCTGGTCAGGTAGCTCCAGTATCAAAAATATCAGTGCAAATACCAGCCCCCTTTCAGTAGTGAAGTATCCCCTTCAAAGGAGAGAGGGGTCAACGGTCTGCATAAAACAGAGAAGTCAACAAAAAAGGTTTCTAAAGGTTTTTTGGAAATTGTGAATCATTGCAACCATAAGAGGTCCTAGAACACACAGTCATAATGTGCACAAAAAATATTTGGCTGATGAGCCCAATTGGTCACTAACACACTCAATCATGACCCACTGCATGATCTCCCTCAGACTGAGATCCACATTACTAACCTCTACTCCAGGCTATGTTTATAATTTGGCAGTGTAATTTGAGAACATACAAAGGGTCACTAACTGCCAATGCAAGGGGTAGTTCATCCAAAAATGTAAATGTAAAAATGTAAAAGTATCTACTCAACCTCACGCCAACTGGGAGCCTGGTTTATTTTTTTAGTCCACAAAACACTGCTGGAGTTTCACAGGAAAACAGTGCTGCAGAATCTCCCAAACAATGGAAGTGAATCCTGACCAGTTTCCAAAAGTGAAAACAACGAGGGGGAAAAAACAGAAAATGTCTCCATGCTGTCGTAATTCAAGTTTAGTTCCTAAAGCCCTGACATGCTGTTTGCACACCGTCACACCACACACACCCAGTTCAGACAGTGTGCATGTGGCTCCAAGATCTACAGTGAAGATTCAGGTTAAAAACATGGTGTAAATGACATTTTTAATCAACTTGGAATGTCAGAGCTTTAAGAGACTTGGATTACACCAGATGAGCGGTATTGAGGCATTTTATGTTTTTATTCTTATGTTTTTTCATGTTTTAAAACTGGTCACCATTCACTTCCATTGTTTGGGAGATTCTGCAACAGTTTTCTTGTGAAACTCCAGCAGTGTTTTGTGGACTAAAAAACTAAACCTGACCTTCAAACTGCATAAAGGTGAGTAGATAATGTCAGAATATTCATATTTGGTTGAACTATCCCTTTAAATAATATACAAATAACATCAGAGCAATTGATCTTCATTGTTAGACACTTAATTCCATATAGCGTTATTCATTTCAAATGAAATTAAGAATAACACAATTTTTCCCCCATGACTTGTTGAACTTTCTCAATAAATGAGAGTCAAACTTTGCTGCCATCTTTTCAAAACTGTTTAAAACTAGACCAATTACTGATGAGTAAGTGAAGAGTGAGTGACGAGCTTACCTAATGCAATAATCAACTATTAAAAATATATTTTGGATATAAAAATTATTTTTTGGTGCTTTTATGTGTATCCCACCACAGGACGTCATGTCACACTAAAGGACAAATGATAGTTATTACATCCAAGAGAAACTGAGACATTAATATAGAAAAGCATTTTTGATTAAACTTTAAATATGACAAAACGGATACTTCACAGGGGTCTTCACTAACACGATCCTGGATGGGGTTCTTCAACTAAATTAAGTTTTCTGTGGAATTGCCTGATTTAAAATCCGGATATGTTGCCACAATGAAGGACACAATGTACATGAGAAAATGTATCAACACCTACACTTCTTATACATTTAGAAATATATTCATGAAAAAGTGATTATCATGTACTAAAATAGATAGTCGGAAAATTATGCCTGGGGTATTTATAAACATATTTAAGCTTTTTTTTTAATTTATAAAAGTTGTACCTTATAGAACCTTACTTGTGGCAGACCTACCACAGGACAATTTTGAGATTTGGCTCAAAAAGAATCTGTTAATGAAGCAGTTCTTACTAATTTAATACCAATTGCATTTTTACCTTGAGTGACAATGAAAGTGTCAGGTCATATCAACAGCCAGTTTACTGAATCCTTTGCCTGTGGCTACCTTCCCACATCTTTACCTCAAGCCTCAATCTCCCAGGTAGAAGGTCTCATTATATGCGGATGGTTTACTTTCCCCCCCCAAGCCTTTTCTGGGCTGCATATTCTCTCTATTCTGCAGACCTTTAGCAAGTTTTCAGGTTATAAACTCAATTTATTTAAAATGAACACTTATCCACCTCCGTCAGGTGGCCCTCTGAATGTCTCAGTCCTATTCAGGGAACTGTCCAACAGCTTGTTTTTGTTTCTTTCCCCAACATCTCCAACTGATAGCCTTCTAGATTTTGATCCCAACACCAACAGTCTATTCTAGTACACGATAATTAGCTCTATCAATCCTAAAATGCTGGACCCCATAAGGAAAGCCTGAGAGCAGGACGTGCATGTGCATGTGCCCAGTGTTGAATGGGATGGAGTACTCCATTCAGTGCATACATCCTTTATTTATTTTATTACGAATGATAATTCCCAAGTCCTTTAATAACATTTTTGGTCTTAGACTTGAAGCGAATCCACTCCTGGCCATATTCATTGTGGAGCTGGATGACACCACACACTGAGAAAGGATGTTTACAATATTACTGCATGAACAACCCTCTCTTCAAATGCATCTCCCTCCCACACACACAGCGGATGAGTGAAAGATGTAATGCTTCACGTCAAGTTGAAAAAGATAAAATACTCTGTGAGAGGCTGTGTGGGAAAGTTTCACAAGAAATGGCCTGCTTTTCAAGCGTATTATGAGTTTGGGCCAAGGCATAAACTGAGGGCTCACGCAATTGCATGTCAGTTTGAACTGGTCATAGATAATAAAAAATAAGTTGACCCCTCCTTTCTCTTCTCTATTTTAAAGTTTATTTTCTTACCTGCAGTCACCTTATCTTAACCTCTGACACCAATGCAGTCCCTTCATTATTATTATTAATAATAATAATTAATTAAGTAAGTAATTAGTTTAGCCAGAGTCCGTTAAAGTAATTATGGCTGTTTAATTTAAGTAAAACAACTGTTGCCTCCAAGATGTTATGTAGCTGCCCATCACTAGCGGGGCTGCAGCCCCTACAGAAGGCAGACCTCCTCTCCCTGCGCTAATGCCCAGATGGCCTGGATGTTTTTGTGTATAAAACCAGCATGGTTTGGCAGCAATTTGATCTAAAAAATGAAAATAAGTTTTTATTTGGCTTGTGCATATAAGCACTCACATTCAGCTCAGGCATGTGGACGTTAACCTGCAAGAAGAGCAGGCTGCTGGTGCTAGTACTGCTAACGTTAGCCACACTGTCAGACTGCTACATCACGGTGTCATGTCATCGTTAACCCGTAGATGCTGTGATTCCGCTCGGTTCGAAAAGAAAATGCATTTAGTGAGTTGCTGCCATGTTTTGTAGGACAATGTACAAAGTTCATAATGCACGGTGCAGCGTGTCACACATTTCAGTGGCGTTTAAAATATGACTTGGTTGTTGAAAAGTGGGTTGAACAGCTTCAAGTGGCTCTTAATAAGTGCAATATTTTTCAACCTTTTTTAACCTTACTGATTAATAAATTGTGCTCAATTTTGAATGCTGTGTTTTCTTACTTTTAGACCTGTCAACAAGTCTAAATTAAAATTTCTGTTTAATCAACAGGGAAATTAGTCGCCAGGAACATCATTAGAACGGACAGTAACTTCACAGCCCCAAATCCCTGAGGTCTTGATTCAGGGCTTTTAAGATGATGAGCTTATGACAATGCTATGATGTGCTTAAAAGTTTAACAGGCAGGATTCAACATCCTGTCCCCTATCGACCAACTGTCAGTCATTTACAGCCCAAACTAAAAAGCTAGATGTTAAATAGTTGTCTATATGATGTTAAAACATCAGCTAAACTGTTCAGAAACAGAATCACCACAGCATCACACAGCCCACTCTCATCTTTCCAAGCGTAAGTGATACAGAGTGTTGTAACAAAACCATCATAGGCCTTTAATGAATTACGCAGCCACAAGTGAAGAAACATTAACAAATTAACCAAACAAGAGCAGCGAGTTTGGTCAATTGAAATTAACGCTGATTAGCTCCAACTGACTAAATATGTGTTTGACAGTTATTGTCTGAAAAATCACAAGATGATTCTTTCATCACTTGTAGCTTGTTAACAAATAGTGAAGAATTCCTGTTATTGCCCGATTAAAACTGTGGCTCTTACAACTAGGGCCGCACCTAACAATTACTTTCACTGTTTATTAATCTGTCGATTTTTTTTCTCAATTAATCGATTAATTAATCCTGTCAGGATCTTGTCAAGTGAAAAATAGGTCTAAACGTGGAGTACACGGATGTACAGCATTTTTAATTTTCTGTAATGATCATTTTCATTATCAATCGATCTGTCTGCCATTTTCTCCGCTAAGTGATTACTTGCTCGGTCCATAAAGTGTCAGAAATTGTTTCCTCAAATGTCTTGTTTTGTCCACAACATATTCTGTTTACAGTCAGAAAGGGGGTAAAGAAATCAGAAAACATTCACATTTAAAAGGCTGGAATCAGATTTTTTTCTCTTCTTTAAAAAAAAATGACTCTAAACGATTAACTGATTCTCAAAATTGTTGCCGATTAATTTAATACTGGGATAAATTGGCTGAAGATGAATGATGTGTCTGTGAGGTTTATCCCGTCTCTGATGCGAGGCTGCCTTCAAAAGTGTAGCGTTTGGTAGACGGAGCCGAAACGCTGAAACGTAGGCAGAAAACTTTGTACTCCTCTCTTAATACTGACATGAACTAGCAGTACTGCAGACACAAGAGCATATTAAAACAAAACAAACATGAGTTTCCAATTGAACCCACTCACTGTGTAGCTATGACAACAATGGCAACTGCATGTCAGCATGAAGCTCTTCTCCTGTATGAAACAGCCGAGCACTGAGCTCACCGCTGACTGTGTGCCACACACACTCACACACTGAACTCATTGCCCCCATCCCCTCCACCCTGTCTCCTCCTCCTCCTCCTCCTCCTCCTCTTCGTTATCTGGTCCCTCCCTCTCTCCCCTCCCCTCCCCTCCCCTCCGTGCTGTGCCCTCCTCTCCCTCACTAGCAGGATCCAAAGTGAATGCTTGGAGAGCGCAGCTCTTCTACAGAATGGGTTGTGACACACAGCGTAAGGCAGACTCCAGCCAACAGATGAGCCAAGAACTACCCTCTCTTTTTGAAAAGGGCATCTGACAGCAAAAAAGCTCCAAATAGGCCATGCAAAACAATTTGGCTCCATTATACAGATGCCATTACTTTACTCTGAGATTTTATGCCACACATGTTGCACACTTGCTCTACATTAAATTTTTGCATGATATTTATAACCTGATATTTTCTTGAAGGTTTTAATAATGACCATGGAACACGTTCAGCTGGATTAGTCGCTGAAGTGTCTCTCCAGGTGAGCACCGCTTCAGCCCTGTGAAGTAACGTTCACCATTTGACAGCTCAGCATTCCTCTGGGCCTTGGGCTGGGGAGTGACGTAATCCATCCTCGAGAGCCCGACATGGCACCCTACCTTCCCCCACCACAACACACTCCCCGGGCCTCAGAGACGGGGACAGTCAAACTTGGTAGGGCAACGACAGTAGAGGCCTTCAAGGTCATGGGTGAGTTAGAGCTGGATTATACTTCCAAACAGACACACACACACGGACAGCTGCGGATACCACTGATGACTTCCTGTGCCAACGGCTGCACATGTAGCACATGTAGAGTCAGTAGCTCCTTCAAACTTTGCTGCTTTTCTCTTCTTAACTGTTATATTTTCAGCTCTTTAGTTGAAACATGCATCACTTATTACAGAAATACAGCAATAGGCCAGGGGTGCAATAATTAGTCCATGTAGTCGCATATGTTTTTAACCCTGTGGAGGTGAACTAAACACTTTTTTCCACAGCTGACGGAAGTAGCGAGTGAGCCATCTTCCCATTCCTTCCCATCTCTGCTGCATTGCAATAGCGACCGGGAAGCAACAGGTAAACAAACAGCAAAATGACTAAATTCTGGGAGCATCTCATCATCAATAAAGCAAAGAAAAGTAATACCTGCAAATTTTTTGAGGTAGACCTTGTTTATCATGGGAGCACGTTAGTAATGCAGGGATATCTGGAGAGGAGGCACGTTGGACAGGTGGACGCTGCAGGCTCAGACTCACCTCAGTATATCTTGTTAGCTAGCTTGCAGTTAAAAGCCAAGAGAACTATGTCTATACCTGCGTGCAGGCTTCCAGCATCAAGAACAAAAGTATGGCTTGAAAATCAGTGTTTCCCATACATTCTTTTATTCATGGCCACCCGACAATTAAAACATGGGGATTATAGCCATGCTACAGCTGAAACTTAAGTCTGATCCTGAATAATGTCAGGTCAGGAAAATGAAAGGGACAAGGGGAGGAAAAGAGGCTGTTATGGAACATCCTCCAAGATACCCCCAACATCCTGGAGCTGCTGCACTTGATGTACGGATCAACTCTGAGCTGACACGACGCAACACACAGGACTCAGACAGAATGAGGGGAGGAGGACTCTGTGGTTTGACATCGATGATGCTTCGTGCTTAAACGCAGTCACAGTTGACGGACAATGTTTCACAGATATTGAACTTTTAAAGTGAAGATGTCGACCATTTTATCATCACTGTCTTGTTCTATGTAAATAGCTGTGTTTATATTGTTATACTTTAGATTTGATCCTTCTCCATTATGAAATTAATTCATTATCTGTATGTTGTATTTTGTGTGAAGCATGAAGGAACTACAATTCTTATTTTGCTCTACAATCCTGTGTTTTGCCATGATAATAAATGACCTTAATTCCAGGAGTCTGCTTGGAGGATGAATCCACACACGCAGGGTAGATCAGTCTCTGTTGTGGTTGCATGGAAAAGTCTGTGCGGTCACAGTAAATTGGGGGTACACGGTTGTCAGCACAGGGCCAACCTGTAGACCCTATTATGATGACCTTTACGTGAGACTGGCCCTTGCGGACTCTCTAAGTATAACATTGCCTGTAGAGGGGCAGCAGAGGGCAAAACAGAGGAGAATCGCAAGCCAGCAGAGGTCAAGCAGCTATCAGAGGTTACGTGGCTCAGTTCAGAAGCAGTGCACTGTGAACCTACTAGCTTATTACACCTGCTAAGGTGGTCGAAAATATCAACATTTAAAATTATATATCTGTTAATTATAGTATCGAAAGCACTAAAGCTATTAAAAATTGTTTTTTCTTTTCTGTCCTGCCAGAAAGTTGGCTTGCAGCAAAACCAGACTGTTCGGTGACTTTTTCTGTACCAGCGCTGTGTGCAGATTTTTCATTTAAAAAAAGAAAAGAATATCCTCCCGAGCTGTATAATTGTGTCCACGCTACAATTATCGGCTCTAATACATGTCAGACAGCCAACAGTATACATCCAAAAATACAAAATGACGAGTAAGAGTAGACAAAGAATATTTCTAGCCCGAGTGTGATGATTCAATCCAGGTTACTTTTCCATTTATGAAGCAGTAGATTTCAGGCATACAGTTTTTTATTAGTGTCAGACTGTGCTGAAGGAGAACTTACACCTCACCTTTTACAAGCGGGATGTAGGGGTGGGTGATATCACTTAAAATTTATATCACTGTATTTTTTTAGTGACAATATTATGACATTACATCATAATTACAAAAATAATCAGGGACACTGCACTCAAAAACACGATTCCATCTCTTTTCACTCTACTGGTGATGTAAGGGAACATTTTATTAAAGAGAAAATGGTTAAAAACACAGATGTGTTTAGTGAAAATAAGGTAGTTGTGTTTTGAAGGAGTAGTCTGAGCCATAATGTAATGTGATTCATTCTCAGAGTTAGACGAGGGCAGGATCAGACATCTCAACGGAATTAATTTGTCAGAAAATCCAAAGTTTATAAGTACAATAGTTCATAATGGAGAAAGGAAGCCCTGCATGGCTCAGATGACTTGTCTGACAGGTGCTCTTTAGTGAGGCAGGTAAAAGTACAAAAAGACTAAATCTAGGAAGCCTTGCTTGAATTACGCAGACAACCATCCAGGAAACCAGGAAGAAAACTGAAGCACTCCATCTTCTGGTGAAATGACACTGAATTTATTCTTCACACAAAGGCAAACAAACAGACGTGTGGACCTGACATCTTCATCAAGATCTCAACCCTGATGAGGTACAATTGTCAGCGTACCACAGGGTTCCACAAAAAGCAATGTGATGTCCAACATCAACCGACTACTCTGGTTACTTAACTGGCTTTAAATGAGGCTCAGCGTTCACAATTTCTCTTGACTGTCCCTCAATATTACAACATTAGTCCTTCGTTCCAGCCTGTGTGAGTACAAAAGATGCTAGCCACCTCAACATGCTAATGCCAACTTTTACAGGTGAACCAGTAAAATAGTAAAAGCAGCGTAAAACAGTAAAGCAACATAAAAAGAGTGAAGCTTGCAGCTTCCAACTTTGGAGTACCGCTGTCGATCAATCCAAAACTTGCTTTGTACTGGCTCTTTTTAAGAAAGCGGTTTAAAGTAAAAGGTAAGCTTAATGCACGCAAGAGTGGTTTTGGGGACATGTCCTTCAAAAATACAAGTTAATCCACTGGATCGTCACAAGATTTTTGTGTTGGTTCTTCCAGCTATTAACTTGTAACATTAGTTTCCACATCTTGCTGTTCAACAGTCTGCATTTCTACCAGAGTAGTGTTCGCGAGGAAAACAGTAATTACTGGATGTAACTCCACCTCTGTGGCATGTGTGAAGCCCTCTGCCTGCATGTTACTGCAGCCACAGTAAAGCGCATTAGTTTTAATATGCCTAAACATTAACCACGGTAATGAGTGTATTGCAAAACTCATGTCATGGCAGAAGTTGCCACTGGTGACAGTGACAAAATCAGCATACCACCAACCTCTAGTGTGAGGAATTTTCATCAGTTGATCAATTTTACAGTTAACTTTAAAAGAGCTGTATGGTTTTAAAGCTTACATTAAGATTTGGCTTGGACTAGTTCTAAGAACAGACTGAAGTAATGTTCCAGTGTGGCAGCCTACTAAAACAAACATGCCCAACAGGCACAGAGGTAGCAGGCGAAGACAGATATTGCCAGGCCACCTGCTATTGGAAAGCTGTCTCCTCTGCTCCACTACTCTGACAATAAGGTTCATTTGAGGACACTTCTGGGTGTGTGATGCGTACCAAGAGATCTACCCCACCCCCTACAGTCACACAGAAGGCGTCTCAAGGCCCTTCAAGCAATACGACACATGGGCTAACACTGTATCTGTACAATCTGTAAGTCATTCAGATACAGAAACAGAGAAACCTCAACAAGAAGACATTTTAGGAAACAAGCTTTCGAAGTGTGTCCACTACATGAATCAGAAATGATTTCACTCCACCAGGATATGTTCAGTTGATTCATATACTGGCCACATGAATAATGAATGAATACTACCACATAAGCCACGCTAATCCAGATAAGTGTGGTTAACAAGAGCAAAGAAAGTGTTGCTCAGGGTATCTGCAGGTTTCAGCAAGTCAAATTTAAGACTTTTTAATACCTTTTTAATGCCACCTTGAATGAAATTTAAGACCGAAAAAAAAATTAAAAATTCTATAAATATAAGCGATGGTTGGGGATCCCACTGTACTACAACCTCAATGACAATCAGTCAAGTTTACTTTTTGTATTTTTATTAATAAACAAACTGATAAGCACCACTCTGTCAAACAGCTTATCAAAAATCTTGAGAGATCCAAAAACAAACAAACAAACCAACACCAACGCCAGTAAAAACATAACAATCTTGGTGAGGGTAAAAATAAATTACATTAGTGCAAAAACATTAGTGCAAAACAGTATTAAAGGTATATTATGTAAGAATTACTCCCATCTAGCGGTGCGGTTGTAGATCGCAAGCAACTCAGTCGTATTTTTCATGCTGCATTCACGTGAAATCGGTTAGATGGCAGACGGACAACAGCCGCTGCAGGTAACGGCTTAAACAGGCCTTTATGTAAACAAGTGGCCCGTCAGCACGAGGCAAAACAATACACGTGGCAATATGTTGTCATGGCGATGTCGTATTGTTTACCTGACCCACGTTTTACCGACTTTCTCTGGACTTCTGTGACTAAAATGACATCTGGTTTGTTACCGACGGCCGTTTTTCCGACTGCACCTGAATGTAGCATTCAGGTGCAGTCCTCACAGTCCTCACTGCACCGCGGTGACTTTTCACAGACGCCACCTCGACCTGAGCCAACAGCTCCGGTGTCTCCGGTGAGTTCCCGTGATTTCCTACGGTCACGGTGCCACTGAACGTAAAAACATGGCGACACGACATGGCAGCCAGCACCGAGCTTACCCGCTCGATGTATATATGAATGATATGAACGGCAAATCCCTCTTACAAAGAATGCACCTGGCCTCTTCAAACCGGCTGTCCTCCAGCCAACGCTCACAAAACTTGCACTTCCCCATGCTGACTGACCGGCAGGACACGAGGAAGAGAGGAAGGAGTCTGCGCGCGACCCGACTATCTTCTTCTTCTTCTTTTGTGCGCCCCGACTATGCGCGCGACTGACACTGAAATCACTCACTGCACAACTTTTACTCAAAGTGCCCCGGAAAAAAACAAACAAACAAACTGGCCCGACAATTTAAGACCATTGAGTACTGAATTTAAGACCATCTTAAGGAATTTCTAATAAATTTAATAATTTTTAAGGCCTTAATTTTAGATACGTGGATTTAAGACTTTTTAAGACTTTTTAAGGATCCACGGATACCCTGTCATTAATCACTCTCCTTCTTCTTGATGATACTTTCCAAGAGCAAAATGACACTTTTATGACAGGAAGGTCATAGAAGAAAATATGTTCCCCTGTCTCTCATCCTGAATTATCCTGGATATCAACTCAGTACATGAAGGCAGTTTTCAGCCTGGATAGAAATCTCACTTGGAGCTCACAGAACCACTAATTATTTAGCTTGCAGGTTCTAGCTCTCCTTGTGACTTTTCTGGGGGTTTTTTTTTTTGGTCAGGCTCCTGATTCGGCAAACCTTTGCCTCAACTTTCAGGGATTCATGGAGTTCCAGGACTGTCAAAGCAACCAAAGGACATTGCAGGAAAGACCAGAAAATGTTTCCTCCATGAAATATAATCCGGTTTCAACAAACTCAGTTGTAATCAGTAATCAGCTTCGTCTAACAGCCAACATGAGCACAGGTCAAGCCCCTCAGCAAGCTTCCGAGAAGTAGGCCAATCAGAGGAAAGTGGACTTAGAGAGACAGGAGCTAAAACAGCTTGTTTCAGACACAGGGTGAACAGAGGGGCTGCATAAAGGGACAGTGTAAGATAAATAAGGATGTTTTTGAACTGTGAATCATGCAAAGCTACTCTAGCAGAGTCCCAGCATGATAACATCAAGCTGGAAATGAGCGTAAAAGTTCCTCTTCGAGCCGGTTTGACCACCACCGTTTCAAATCAACAACAAACACCATACGCATTATAACACTTGCTGAAACCATGCATGCGATGAAAAAGATTTTTTTCAAAAAGCACTTACCACTGAAATGCGTTGTAATGGAAGTAAACCATGCCAAGGCCGTATAAAAAGGCAGCATTCTGAAAAACAGAAAGAGTGATGGAAAATTGTTATTACAGCAACACTGAAGTTCTGTGGCGCCAAGGTTGGGAAAAGTATCAACACTTTTTCCAATAGCGCATGTTTGAAATGATACAATATCTGTTAGCCAAAGTTATAAAAAGTGATCTAAGTGCTCATTCAATGCTTAAGGTTAGGTCAGTCTTGATTTTCCTGCTCAGTAACATTTTCTGCACCAGCAGGTAAATAAAAGAAAAAAAGATATTATCCTATTTTGTGTTCCTAGGACTTTTTTCTTTATGCTGTGGCATCGAAAGAGGTATGGAGTGCTCTTTCTCTTATATCAGGGGTCTCAAATTCAAACTGGCTTGGGGTCACTGCTGATACTGTCATCTCAAGGGACGTCTTCTGCTATTTGTTTTTATGGTCTTTTAAGGGCATTTTTATTTTAACATATTTCTATGCTCCTATAAAGCACTTTGAATTGTCTTGTGTCTGAATAGTGCTATATAAATAAACTTGCCTTGCTACAGGAAAGCGCAACATATCTGAAAATTAACTTTTTTTTAACTTTCACTAACACTGTGTTTTTATTTCAATGACATAAATGAAAAGTAGTTTAAATAGGTCAACTAGAATAAATAATTAAATAAACCAAAATTATTTTGCGGGCCAGATTATACTATATTTCTGACATCATGTCGTGGGCTGGAGGGAGAGAGGGCGGGGGCCCTTGGACTGGCAGATTGAGCAGTTTTATACTTGAATATAGGGCTGAACAATTCACTGAAATTTGATTGAAATCGCAATATGATCTACTGCAATTTTCAAACCACAGGAGGCACAATATTTATTAAAGTCAAAATATGTGACAAAATAGCATTTTAAGTTGAATATAGTCATGTTGCACAGACGTCCTGGCTTACACATCACACTCTACAGACTAAAGAAAACATCTTTCTTTGGTGTAGCTCCTGACAGTTTAGAATTCTGGTATCATGACAACTCTATCTGACACACTGTAATGATTATTGGCCACAGCTAAAAGCTAGCAAGTCACAACCTTGATAGCTCGCTAACAGATGTGGATGTTTAACTCTTTATATAGACAGTACAGAGGCATTTGTTTCTCCCAGTCCTTTTTCTAAGTTTCTGTATTCACTTTTCTTTCATTCAATTATAAAACCAGGTAACAGACAAAACACATCATACTAGGATTAGAGTGAGTCGAGTTACACAGCTGCAATGACACTCAGCTAGTGAGTCATACAGACTGAATGAGCATAAATCAATGCATTTTCTTCATCAACATAATTATGTTGTCACTTCGTTTCTGCCCTGAAAGTGTCCCCTTCCCACTTAAAGACCAGTGAGACCAGCCCTATTTTGACAACCACGCCACATTCTGGCCAATGAGCCCCGCTTCTGGGCTCCAAACTCTGCTATTTGCATCACTGCTGTTACCAAGAGGAGTCTGGTCCACACCATGATGGAGCAGAGGGTGGGATCTCACACCCTCACTGCACTGTGTGTAATCCCGAGGAGCCCAGAGCTGTCAGGTCTGATCACGATCGAACCCTCAGCACCTCTGTTTAATGGGCACTCCAAACAGTGAAACATCAAACCGAACGGGCCTATTCATCCACACAGGGAGCATGGAGAGAGGACAGGCTGGATGCCATCATACCACAGCTGATTGGACAATTTAAATCCAGGCCATGAGCACGAACTGTAGACAATCTAAACTGAGGCAAATACTTCTGCATATAATGACACTGTTGAACAATGTTGAACACCGCTATTTCCTTAGAAAATCACATCACATCCATAAAAGTCCTAAGCAGCTAAGCTTGTTGGAGAGGTGAACTATTAGCTAAGTTAAGCAAAAGCAATAATGATTGAACTGAATACAAATCAGGGCCAAACCAAGACCATTATTCTTTTTAGCTGCCTGATACATTTCAATCATAGTTTGGACGATCTGACAAAGCAGATATAGTCGGGTCGTCCCTGCGGCTCGCTTGGTTGAGCGTGTGCCTCATGTGCTGGAGCTCAGTTCCTCTTGCAATCTTCAGCTGCCCGCTCAATAAAAAAAGCCCAACCAAAAACAAACAACTAAATTACATATGGATTTTGCAGTATCAAGTTACATATACCATAACAGAGAGACACGCCGTTGCAGATGAACAAAGCAGAGTTCACACAATGATTTTACTCTGATTTTCCACTCCTTGGCAGATTTTAGAGAGAGTCAACAAAACCCCCCAGATCAGAGGCAAATGGGCACTCGCCCACGTCAGTGACAATCACTGCATGTGATTGTTGCGACCCATAGCTTGCAGAGAGCTCACTGACGCCTCGCAGACGCCCACAGAGAAATCAAGCAGGTTTAATATCTGGATGTGTCAGGGATGGCTAAAGGAGCTGTGCAACAGCTACAACCACTGAGAGCAGCGTTGTCACGATACTGGAATTTCTTATTTCCATACCAGCGTTTCTCTAAAAACTGTTCTTGAGGGGCTGTCCCCATACAAGCCAGACATATCCGTCCCTTCTGTGTGTCAGTTAATTGGTAATTAGAAAATGGTCAGAGGGCCACCCAGCACTCTATCAGGGTATCACTGGGCTACAGAAATAATAATTAAGATGGCCTGAAAACATAGTGGTGCCCCAGCACTTGTTACCCAGTAAGATTTAATACTGGATCTTTTACACCATAATGGAGCGTTGTTCCAACTCACCTTCCAGTAGTCCGACTGTAAACTGAAGTACCTCTGGTATGCAGATAATGCTGAGATGAGGGAGAGACACAGGACATAATGAACAGTTAGTGACAATGTTAAATGCTCAAGATATACAACTCAGCTGCACTTTCAACATTTCCTATTGGGAAAGTTTTCATGACAAGCACAAAATGACTAATCTCAATTCAGGCTGTGATGATATGGATTTTTTTCTTATCACAGTAACAAAGCCACATATTACTGCAGGATGGTGGTTTACTGCGACTGCTTTAATAATTACATTTTATTACCGTCATTAGTGCAGCGTAGCTCCAAGGAATAGGGCAGTAGGTAAGTGTGTGTGCTGCGCAAGGGAGGGAGAGCGAGCAGCAGGCAAGTGACGATGCTGCTCATGGCGGAGCAGAAACTTAAACTTAACACTAAGTTGTCAACACTTAACACTAAGTTGTCAGTGTGGCAGTAAATGTACAGTTCAGGTTACAGTCTGTTAGTTAATAAACACTGCAGCTTCTCAACACCAAGAAAAGTCTCGCCTGTTGTTTCCCAAGTGCTGAAACAGTGACAGTGTTAGCCCCTGCTGAGCAGAAAAGGCTAATGTTAAGCTAATGCTAGCATTGTACCTTTACAACACCGGCTCCTGTGCACTTGTATCCCTTTCAGAAGCTTTGTAATCCAGCTTTCGAAGTGCTGCGTCTTCTTTGAGACGTGGTAAAATAAATCCATCGTAAATCCAACACCCAATGTCTTCTGTAGTTATTTATTCATTTTACCATGCCTTGGTTTGAGCCTGTCGACCAATCAGAGGCTGTATTCCTGACTTGTGTGTGACAGTGCTGATCCATATATGTATTAAAAGATCGATGATCTCAACACGAGTTTGACCCTTCAAAATAAAATTTACAGTGATGAGGGTAATGAGCTCAACCCTAGGGTAGGCCTCCTGTGACCGTGTTATTGCGGTGATGCGGTTATTGTCACAGCCCTAATCTAAATAATAATAAAAACAGTAATCATTTTTTCCTTGCTGGTTTTGGCAGTGTTAAACTAGATAATGAGTTCATAAAATCAAAGCAACAACAGCACACATCAAATTACTCCTTGTGAAAAACTAGCTATCAATTCTTTGTTTGGGTCCACATTTACATCCATGAAGTGGCTGCTAGACTTCCTGGAGTCCGCATAAAAATAACAATAAAATACAGAATTTAAAATCACACAATATCAATAAAACAAAAAAGGACAAAACAAGCCAAACAGAACAATCAGAAATAATCAACTGATCCTGAGAGACAGCTGTGGAGAGAGGGAGAAAATAAATGCACACATGGAGACAGAGTACAGAGACTCACCTTTTGGATAGTCCTCCAGCAGCAGGTTGAAGTGGCCCAGCTGACAGAAAATGTCAGGGTCCACTTTCCCCTCTGCTTTCAGGATGAGGGCATCATAGCAGCTAACAGCCTAAAGGACAGAACAGCAGCAGGGTTAGGGTTACATGGCTGCTACACAGCTGCAAAGAAGAAAACAGAGTTAAAAGTGTTAGCTTGACCTTAATGCTCAGGCCAGTAGCTCAGGTTTATTAGAGGTGATGACACAGCTGGCTGTGCATTTTTCCAGCCTTCCAGGCCTGATTTGCATGGTACCAGCTGTATGCCCAAATATGGACCTCGTCGGTTAGTATTTAAACAACAGCTAAACAAATGACTCTTGATAACCCAAACTGTAGCCATGAAGAGTGATCATTAGAGAGTGTGACCGTGTGTGTGCACATATCTGTGTGTGAGTCAACAAAACAATTATGTTGGATGCAATGTGCTTTAATAGAATAACTATTTAGATGAACAAGAACGGGTCATTTTGTGTTGAATAGAGCATCACCTTCAATGCAAGTTAATATTGTTGAGCTTTACATCACTAAAATTAAAACTGATACCAACTAAAAGTTTCTAAAATCAAATGACTCAGCAATCTATTTGTCATAAGACATGAAATCGCTGGTACAGTTCTGTATATTTTTACAGCACGTTCTTGCAGCGTTCATTCTGTTTCTCTGTCCGATTCGCCTTTAAAAGGTTAACTCCATCTGCGTTCTTTTAAGGGCTTTTCAAACGTTTTTTTAAGCTTTTCACACCCAGCCATAAGCAAAAAAGCAGTGATGCAGGTTACAGCGCTGATGGCTTCCCCTCACTAATCTAGTGGTTTAGATGTAGTAGAGCTGCAACTAACGATTATTTTCATAGCCGATTAATTGATCAATTAGTTTCTCAAGTTTTAAATTGTAAGAAAATGGTGAAAAATGTCAATCAGTGTTTCCCAAAGCCCGAGATGGAGTCCTAAAACGTCCTGTTGTACTCACAACACAAATATATTCAGTTTACTGTCAGAGACAAGGAAAGAAACCAAAAAAAAGTTCACATGTAAGAAGCTGAAATCAGAGAATTTTGACTTAAAGAAAAAAATTAACTCAAACTGATTAACTGATTATTAAAACTGTTGGCAATTAACTTAATAACTGATTAGTCATTGCAGTTCTAATATGTAGCAATGCAGCAACCTACGCCAGGTCACATGGGAGAACATTCTTAGAACAGCTTAGCAGAATAACATTTTGACTCTTAAAAACATATGTACACAGACCAAAATTTGAATGCTCAGATTTGAATACATGAGGAACACAACTGGGAATCTAGAGAATAATATAAAGACCTCAAATATTAATAATAACAATAATAATGCACCCGCGCTTTAACAATGTCATGCTTGTGTTTGTAAAATGATAAGTGATGCACTAAGGAGCTGAAGAGCTCTCACACGTGTTTAGTTATCTGGTTACAGGCTCACAGTCGGCTTATATTTGCTTCTATGTTTTTAGGAACTTATAAGAACCATCTGATGCTTTTGAATCAGCTACAGAAACCATTAAAATACACTTAGTGAGGAAACTACTGGTGGTACTGACTTGCAGCACATAGCAGCAAGTACTCTAAGTATTCCACCGAAGTAAGTGTAATATTTGTTCACAATAGGGCGAACAACAAATTTGATTCTGGCTCTTATCACAAGATTCCACACAAATCCCTGAAACTTTTTTTCCACTAAACAATTCTTTTTATAGCAGAATAACTAGTCAGTCACTTCCCTCACTGGACACCCTCATATGATAGAAGGCAATTTTATTTGCTAGCCTAATGAGTATCTCTTCTGTGCTCTACAAAAAACGTTTTCTGAATCTTTGTTAATGATGTGACATTTAAATATATCATGCATATACTTATTAGGGCTGCACGATATGGTAAAAAAAAAAGTCATATTGCGATTACTTTGACTGAAATTGAGATATGCGATATGACAATTTTTAATTTCAATGAAAAAGAAAAATCTTTTAAAATCGTGATTATGTGACATTTGTTGTGATCTGTCTGGGTTCTGTACCAAACAAATGTTTGCTTATATCTGGAGAACAAGATTTTTAGGCCAGGGTGTCTCCACAGCATCACAGAACTTCACTATAAAGCAGTTTTCTCACATATTTTTCCTTTTTCAAAAAACTGCGATTTGGTTCTGGTTCTGCGATTTGGATATTGCACATGGTCATATTGCGATTTCGATAATATTGCAATTAATTGTGCAGTCCTAATACTTATTAAAAGATTGTATAACACTATTATTTTGTTTTATGTGGTTAAGTGTTGCCTCTAAACTGTTGCCCAGCACTAGTGGTGCTGCAGCTCCGGCACACAGCAGCCCCTCTCTCCCTGTGCTAATGCCCCGATGGCCTGGATGTCGATATCAGCAAAGTGGAACAGATCACCAGTAACCAGTGTGGTTTGGCAGTGTTTTGATCTAGAAAATGAAAATAAGGTTGTATGTAGGCTGTGCCAGAATAAACTGGTATATAACCACTTGACTGAAGCAATGAATAACCACATTCAGCACAGACATGTGGGCGTTAACCTGCAAGCAGAGCAGGCTGCTGCTGTTAGCACAGCTAACGTTAGCCACACTGTGAAGCAGCTAACGTCAGCTTCAGGTAAATGAAATTTACCCACAGACGCTGTGATCCTGCTCAGTCTGGAAAAATAACGCATGAATGAGCTGCTGTCATGTTTTGTAGGAGAATGTGCAATGTTCATAATGCACAGCACAAAGTGCCACACACTTTAGCTGCATTTATAATATGATTTGGTTATTGAAGAATGTGATTAAAATTGTGTTTCTACTGTTTTATGAGTGTTTCCTTACTTTAAATTCACCATTCTGCTCTTCAGACTTTTTTAATATGTAATGCCCAAATTTAAGTGAAAACTCTAATCTCTTATTTGAAGTGTCAATAATTAATTTACATCTATTTCTAATGTTGTTATCCTTAAATTTGTCTAAATATGTCAGAAATCTGGCACTTTAACAACTTCATGATTTACTGATAAATAAATATATATTTTCAAAAATCTTAACACAAACTTGTTCTATTCAAATGTGTAATCTCGTAGCTCTTCAGCTCACGCCCCCTTTAAGCCCACCAGGTAAAAATGTTCATTAAAAATGTATTGTCTCTTTAACAGCATAATGATATATACTGCATACAAAAATGTAAATGATCCATGCTTATCATGGGTCATGTCACTGCAATGAACCACACTATGCAGCTCTTGTACTGATGCAGCATGTGGTCTGTTTGCTTGCAGGCGAAAACTCATATTTTGATTTTAAGAGCTACATTTTCTTTCAAATGTAATATTCTAACATAGTCTTATTGGAAGCTCTGATCTCTTAAATTTTGATAAGAAATGTGTACTTCAAAAAAAATGTGAGCAGAAATATGTAAAAAAGTTCTCTTCTGAGGGGAACAAAATCACAAAAGTTGTTTGGCAACTTCTCCTTGGACCAGCAGGCACATGTCACACATTTGCTTCAACAACTCAGTATCTACAAATCTGATTGGCTGACAATAAAAAGTGTCTTTTACTTAACAAACTGCTTCATTTGAAAAACATCACACAGCAAGAAATGCTGGTGTAGTTATTTTTATTTTTTATTTTTTTTTATTTGACTCTGAAGCTGCAAGTGGGTTTATATGGACATTTACCCTCACATTTCCTCACAATTCCATGTCAAACAGCAAATAAAAGCCATTAATTATGACGCACATTTTGGAAGAGTTGGCACAGTGCCAAGCCATTCTTTTACTTATGAATCTGTGCCACAGAGGTTAACTAAGGCCCCGCAGAGCGCCCTGCAGAGAGAGTGATTCAGCGAGCAAAACAACACGCTTACACACACATCCTCCAACTGTGAAAACTATAGGTACGGGGTTGGTACCACAATGAATCCATGTTTCTTACATTCAGCTGTGTTGACTCAGTGCCTCATGCTGAACTAATACTCTCCCTTCCCCCACATTTTAACATGGTAGAGTCCAGAAAGAGGATATAAAAGGGAACTTTGTATCAATAGAGATTTATTCCACCACAGAAACACAGACATATTTAATGTGACTCATACATGATATTATGATGAAGATCTGGAAGTTAAATGACATGATGTGGAGGTCTGCCTGGCAGTTCAGGTATCCAACAGAAAACGAAGGGTAGCAACAACAAAATGGCAATAACTATGTGCATGGCTAGGCCTCCCAAACAAAACAATATTAAAAGGGATAGTTCAGCCAAAAATGAAAATTCTACTCACCCTCATGCCGAATGACTGAATTTTCATTTTTGGGTGAACTGCCGTTTAACAGGAAAGGCAAAACTTCAACCATAAACCCAGAAGGCACATGTTCAAGACAGATGAAGCACAGGCACAGCTAACGGTGGTAACACGGACTGCATGAACACGACTGCTACCGTATAGATACAATCGCTAGAATAGATTGATAGATGGATAAATAAGCCATTCCCAAACTTAACAATGCCTCTGAAAATCTTCTGCGGCCCACCCAAACCTTTATTCACAACTCTGATCAACACAAGACTAATCGTACCCATGATGAGATCTGTTCCAGTGTTAATGTGACGGGTCACCAAATATGATGCAACACCTGTTAAACTAGATCAGATAACTGAAGAATAACATGTAATAACATGCTGTTTAAATCCCCTGAGTTCTGATTACTTTGATTTTAAATTAATCAATCAAACCTGGATATTTTATGGCCATTTCAAACTTATGGAATTATGACTTTAAAACATTTTATTTATTTTTCATGACTAGTTTCATCACAACACAATATCATATAGATTCTTTGGACAACAAAATTATATTTGCAGATATCACAAAGTCTGCCATGATACGATTTCAATTTGATTCAATTCGGAGGCCTGTGATCGATCTCAAACAATATCATGTCTCCACATAACACACTCAGTTACATTTATAAGAAGCAACTAAATTATGATTGGACAATTTTATGACTGAACTCTTCCAGACATTTCTGACACAGAAATGCCATAGGGATTTCAAAATAAAGGTGTATCTTAAAGATGATGATATAGATAGATATTTTCACTTGGCATTGATTGTATAGGATTGATAAACACTGAAGTGATCTATCGATCCAGATTGAAGTATCGTTACACCCCTAGGAGGTGATGCAATGATTTCAACATTCATCTGTTGCAACTTCACTTCTGAAGAAAACCAGGTATCAAACTCCACTGTGGCACCTCTGAAACGGTCTCCACGTCATGTCCAATGACTGCTTTGGTTCAGTTAGCAGCAACCATAGAAAAACACACTACCGAAGAACTAAACTACCCCAGACATCCACTATACATCAAAACAATATGTGTTGGAAACAAGGTTAAATTGACTTCAAACTTTTAAACAAAACTTAAGCCATTCTGTCAAATAAAAATGGATCAACAACATTAATTTGTATTTATGAAAAGTAGTCTGATCCATTCTTTAAAATACCACAGAATTCAATTTTACCAAACTGACAAGCAACAGCACAAATATGTTATACGTAAAAATAGATATTTCTGTCAGGCAGTACTTTTATATTAGAACAGACAACCAGCATAAATCTAATTAAAACAGGCTGCTCATTTTTTGTTTATACATGCACATAAGGACCAAACTCTCCTTTTGCTGCTGTTATCTATACATCCTGCTTAACTGCAAATGTTGTTCTTTGTGTATATTTCAACTGTATGTCCTGTTTGCTTTTCTGCATTTTAGGAAGCTTTTTAACACCTTGGCCAGGGACAACAGATAAAAAATAGCCATTAGAGAGCGGCTGCAGCTCAGTCCTTAAGGACTTGGCTTGGGCACTCGAGAATAGCCGGTTCAAGTCCAGTTCGGACCAAAAAGTACAGAGTGGACTGGTAGCTGGAGAGGTGGCAAATCACTTCCTGGGCACTGCTGAGGTGCCCCTGAGCAAAGCACCCAACACCCAACTGCTCGCCTGTTTCAGGGCAGCATCCATCACTCTACCACAAAACTCCATGTGTAAAATAATTAACAACGGAGTGAAAAATGAGCTAATTAAGGATGTTCTTCTTTTGACATTTTATTGCCACTTTCACACAGCTCGACTTTGACTATGGCTTAGATAGAACAGATAGTCAGACTTCAGATAGACGCCTAAAATTCATCTGTTGCATAGAGCAGTTAAGTTCTTGACCATCTTATGCAGGACTATGGCACAATGATTTCTGAGTAAATTCAGACCTATTTCGAAAAAAAAATTAAAAAATTAAAAAAAGCTGGCCAACCAAGTGACCGCATCCAACCACTTCATTTACCCCAGCAGAAAATATGTGTCTTTTGGAGGAACACAAGAGTTACAAGGACATTATACTTATAAAGTTTAGCAAAGACCAACAATATATTTTTAAATATCTGATATGGAAAAAAAAAATTGCAGTGACGGTAAACTGTGTTAATCCCACCACTGAGAGGAGAATCAAAGATGTTCAGAACAGATATAAAATTATGGTACTAGATGCAAATCATTGCTCTCTCCTTAACAATGTTAGCAAACCGCAAATTATGAGCCATGCTTCCCTCTTTTTTGTTGTTGGGTGCTATTGATCAGTTGATGGCACTGATTGTTACCATGGTAACATGGGTTTTAAACCTAAGTCAGCCTGGAGGTAAGGTGTTTATTTTTGTGAAATGGTCTAACTTGCAAAAGACTAATCTATGAGCAAAACTAAGACTAGTCTAACACTACAGACTCATCTACAGTATTTTTGTGACTGTGTATTTATTAATTTGCACTGCCCCTTTCTAAATGAACTAAATTAAACCAGACAGCAACACTAAAATGGCAACAACTGAGTGCATTGCTAGACCTAATCTGAAAGTACACGCTAACAACACAATGTTAACAACCAAACCTTCAACAAGAACCCCAGAAGCCACATGTTGAAGACACACAGGCAGCGTTAACGGTAATAACACAGACTGCATGGACACAGCTGCTGTTTGATGTGTGCATCAAGCATTATTACACCGTGAGTTCAGATGGAGCCCCTGACTTATAATCACTCATCTTTGTTCTAAACACTGAACGCCTCCGTCATGATGTGGGGTTTCTGCGGATGCTGATTAGCCTAGCCACTGCCGCTACTTAGGTTAGCTAGCAAACGTTTGCTAGATATTTTCTTCCCATCCCCGCCATCTTGGGCCAAGTCAAGCAGCCATTATTTTGCAAAGCTAAACTACCGCTTTGTGTTTGTTTCTCCCTCGACAGTGTCAGTCAAGTGCTGCCGTTGTAATGCTCGCTATATGTGCGAGTGAAGGAGGGAGAAACCCGCTGGACAGTTAGCCGCTACATGCTAATAGCGCGAGCTGACGCACGAGTCAAACTCAGGTTGTCGTTACTGAGGACGGGACGGACGGTTTTGTTAGTGAGATATCTGTCAACTTAATGTCTGTTCTGTCCAGAAACATTAAAATACGGTGTATGCTCCCCCATCCTCATATATGTTGTCATACTTTTGCAAGTAACAACAGTTAGCTTGGTAGCAAGGTGTTAACCTCACCTTCGAGCCCCTTGACTATACAGCATAACAGTAACAGCAGCTGGAATGCGTTTTATTCACACATACCTGCCTCTCTCTATGAAACACTGTGTTAGTATCTAACAGTCATGCTCTGACAAACACGTTTACAGCACTTGGTACAATGCTGTTATGTAGCATGGTACCTCTTCTCTCAACAAGGGTGGAGATTCAGATCGTCCTGCAGTTCCACTGTGGTTGTGTCTGCTCATTTGGGCCTGTTTATTATTGATAGTAAGTATAAAAAGGTAGCTAAAGGAGTGGTTTTGTCCTGTGCTCGGCGGTGCAAATGCTGCTTAGTAAATGCAATAATCTCGTCCATATAAATGAAAGCTGCGGTTCCAACCAGACACTGGTTCAGCTTCAAAGTTGTGAAAATTGAGGCTTGTGTGTGTGGTGGCTAGCCGTGTAGCGAGAGTGGCGTTGGGAGGTCTGTACCACTTATTTCAGGTGGGATCTGCACTAATCAGAGGAGATAACCGACAGAGGCGACTGTGATCCTATTCTGTGGCATACCTTTAACAGCAAGGCCTTCGTTCTGGCGCCATCTTCTTGAAGCCTATGAAATCCAAACAGTGAACTGCAAGTAGAGGACAGACAACACACAGGCGGTTCCGTGTTACTTGGAGGGGCAACCGTAATCATATTTGTTGTTTCAAAACTGAGTGAAGAGAAAAATATAGTGCAGAAAAGAAGCGGGTACGAGTGTTCACACAACAGATCGTCTAACCTGTCAGTCCCGACCAAGCTATCTTTTTCTTGCGCTGTTAGCTTCGGAAAGTCCTCTTCGATTTCAGTCGCTGTTCCCGACGCCATTTTCTCCTCGTCATTACCAGCAACGCCGAGACTCCGGGCAGCAGCAGAGGCAGCGGCTGTGAGCGACACTCCGCACGATTTCATGGAAAAGAACTGGGAAGATCGACGGGACCGAGCAACTCCGGCAAAACGCAATGACAACGAAAGTGTTGCACACCTATCCAGGACTAAAACGGGGCGTAGCGTAATTCTTGCCAAATCCTCAAGGAAATGATCCCTTCAAGTTACCTTCCACACTCCTCATTGTACATCGAAACACTGCGTGTATTCCAGCTCCAATATATGCATGAAGTTGATGTAATGTTGGGTTTTAGGAGTGAGTGTTACTTGATAATATCGCAAACTTCCCCAACCATCGGCTCAAAGTTGTTGTAATTGTGTCACATAGGCAAACGCACGCCGCCACCGTCGGCACGCCCTCCGCTCGCCCCGGGCCAATCGGTGGCCGGCGTGTGCCGTCACGTGACTGTCTCCAGTTGATGTGTTGCGAACACGCGGACGAACACGCTCACGCACACATCAAGTGGGCTTCCAAGACCCGCTTCGAATGCTACTATTGGCTCCTTGCGCTATATTATGATTACGTAACTGCGTTTTAAAACAACCCATTGGTCAAAGTAGCTGTCATTTTTGTCTATGGGGGGCGGCTGTCAAGGATGTTTGTTGCAACGTTGCACTTACACAGTACTTTTTGATAGATAGATTTTGTGTGTTCTTACAGTAAATTTAACATTTTTAGTTTGTCTGCTACTCTATGAAAGTGCATTATCATATAATAAATTATCAAATAAATTCTGCACACTGCCCATAACATATAAATACATATAGGAGACAATGCAATGATTTCAATATTAATATATAATATTATATTATTGAAAATCAGGGAAATGTGGTATAAGGTATCACACCAGTGTATTTTAACCTATGAAAAGGCCTTTATCTGTATTTGCTGAACTGAATGAAAATTTTCTTAATAAATCTGAAAGAAATCTAATAGTACAAATCTTCAGACAATGAAAGAAAATTATTAATACACTAAAACCTAATTGAAAATTTAAGAATAAAAATAAAAATTTTAAATTGACATCTTGTGGCTTAAAATTTAAATACATTCTCTATGAAATTGTCAGTGACTCTATGGTTAAATGTTCATATAAAGTACATATTTTAAGGTGTGTTGCCAACTTTTCTGCAGAACACAGCACTACTTTAACGTTCGTAAAAGATCAAAACCACACATTCAGCGTCTGTCATTTCCAGTGGGGGAATATAAGTACATTTACTTAAGTAATGTACTTCAGTAGAATTCTGAATTACATCCATTTTATATAGTTCTACACAACTTTTTTGTTCCACTACATTTACCTGACAGGTATACTGACAGAGAGCAGTTTACTGCACAATGGTTACCTTTACTTTTCATACTGATAACAGCTGATAATACTATCATACTTGTATTGAAGTAAGTTTTTGAATGCAAGACTTCACTTATGAAGAAGACCAGTTATCAAACTCCACTGTGGCTCCTCTGAAACTGTCTCCACATTATGTCCCATGACTGCTTTGGTTCAGTTAAAAAACTAACCATAGAAAACTACACAAACAACCAAATCACCCCAGACATCCACCATACATCAGCACAATATATGTTGGAAATAAAGTCAAATCAACAACAAAACCTATACTTAGGTATAGTTATATATTGTTATATCGTTATCGCAGGTCCTTCTTCCGACTTTACAACCAGCAGTGCTCCCAGTAGACCACACGCACACCAAGACTTACAAATCGACTGCACTATAACGTACATCAACTGTATTCACTTCATACTGTGAAATATCTAGCTCAGGTGAATTTATCATCATGTGCAATTTTTACCATTCCTATACTATCATCCAATGTGCAATATTTCCCCATGTTAGGTTGCTATTCCTTTTGTATTTCCTTGTTTATATTCTTTAAATTGTTCATTTTAAAAAAAATATATATTTCTTGTTTATTTTGTTTATATTGCTTGATATTTATTGTCTTTTTTATTGATGCTCCTCTATTTTTGCTATCCACTTCCTGCTGCAACACTGGAAATTTCCCCATTGTGGGACTAATAAAGGAATATTCTATTCTATTCTATTCTATTCTATTCTATTCTATTAATAATTAATAATAATACTATTCTATTAAAATAAAACTACTGACTTTCATTAGTTATCATTATTGTTATATCATCATCATTATTATTATTAAATCACATGATACAGTTTTTCTTGATTATATTTCTTATGTTATTATATGCAGTAAAGGGTAATTAAACAAAATTTAATTAGTTATTATTCTGTTTATTAGTTGTAGCAGCAGATGTACAGTTTTGCTTGGTCTTATTTTTTATTTTTCTATATGGAGGAAAAACGGTGAATGGATAATTAAGTCATAAAATTCAAACACATTTTAATGATCTATTATTATTATTATTATTACCATTATTATCATCATCATCATTAAAGTGTGTGAATATATTAATTTATATTCAGACCTGTCCCAGTCTTGGTTTCTGTTTTACTTTGACGGTCAAAATTATGCAAATGACGCCGCGCGTACAGGCAGACAGGCAGGCAGCTGAGGACAGAGCAACTCACTCCAAAATGGCGAACCGCGACAAGGGTAAGCAGGCCTGTTAACTCATAACATCTCTGTCTGAACCGGGACACCGGTTATTCTCAGCATGACTTGCACACGAGACATGTCTTTAAAGTGTAAACTTACATTTGGGTGCCCTTACAAATGTCTCCGTCCCGCTTAAACGGCGGTGTTTACAGACGTAGCGTTAATGGCTAACTTTTCAACTGTCTCTTAGCCTCACTTGTCTTATCATGCTATCTTATTGTCTGGCCTAAGAACTTTACCAAGTTCCCAATGTAGCACTAAATGAAGTTGTCATTAGTTACGCTATGTTAAACCCGTGTAACGTAAATGTAAGAACTGACACGGTTTATCATTAAGTTATAGCAGTATATCGAATTAAAATGTTAAGTTAGTAACAACTGTAGGCAGATTAACTTAATGGTACTAGTACTGCCCTTGTAGCCTGTCACCACTGCAGGACATCTCTTCGTTACTATCGTATGCAGACTGTTTTTCTTTATTTTTCCATGTATGTAAAGAACTGGAAGAGGAGATCTACGACAAAGTCGTAGATCTGACAGAATATGCCAAACGTCAGCGGTGGTGGAATCGCCTTTTCGGGAAGAACTCTGGACCCGTAGCAGAGAAATACTCCGTGGCCACACAGATAGCCATAGGGGGAGTGAGTGGCTGGTAAATATTCTCCTTAATAATGCATTGTGCTGCCTTCAGGTGATATTTATTAAATGCCCCATTTAGTTTTCTGTGGAGAACTACAAGACTTTTTGAATGGTACAGATATAGTCCAGTCCCTAGTCCCTAAATTAGGTTAATCACTAATTGATTGATTTATTTTTTTTTCTGTCTGGTCTACCTGTCTTGCTTCTTGACTGGTTTTGTCAGATTGGTTTGGTGTTTTTCAGCCCAAGAAATGCCCAAAAGTCCCCCAAACTGATAAAAACAAAAAACAAACATCCAAACAATTTTGATAATAAAAGTCAATAAAATAATAAAGTTGTACTGAGTGACTCGATGTGTTCGCAAAACTGAGGAGTACAATTTATGAATATATTTTTAATATAATGTACTGCTTAATGTACTTAAAAACCAGCCCAACTTATGGTAAACCAGCTCAAATTTTAACCCGCACAATGCAACCGAAAAGAGCCCCTGTTCTTAACCCATGTCTTAGGCAGACAAATCTCCTTTTGCCATCATTTAAAAGGGCTCAAAATGAATTTTATTCGTCCTTTTGTTCTGCAACTGTCCCAAATTCTGCTTTAGAAAGTCCAAGAGTTGATAATCATGGTACAAATTTGAAGTTACGGACAATGTGACATCCTTAATTTTGAGCACTGATTTATGAAAGCAAATTCCATGCTCTCTACCTGTCAGTTTTATGACTGTGCATTTGGCGTATCAGACCAAACATTACTGTGGTAATTGTAAAGGCAGTTATTTATAGAAGATGAACCTTCATACTCTGTCTTGATTAATTGTAGGTGTGTAGGATATCTCTTCCAGAAGGTTGGAAAAGTTGCTGCTACATCTGTAGGCGGAGGTCTTCTGCTGTTGCAGGTATTCTTTCATCAATCTGCATAAATGTGAATGGATTAAACCTTTCAACAGAGTAAACAGCATTTTGGTGAATCTGCCCCTACTTCATGTTTCATTTGCTTGACTGTGTCTCCAGATAGCTAACCATAGTGGTTATATCCAAGTGGACTGGAAGAGAGTAGAGAAGGATGTCAACAAAGCTAAGAAGCAGTTAAAGAAGGGCACCAATCAGGCAGGCCCAGAGCTCAACACATTTGTTGAGAAGGTAAGATTATTGGCTGTTGTTTTGTTTTGATTGTCACATGAAGAATATTTTGTCTTGTGGTCAAAACGCTAACCACATGACTGCAACGTCCCTGTTTTGATTTTGAGATCTTAGCTGCACGTCATACACTTCTCTCTTTCAGTATCTGTGCACCATTTATTAAAACAAGTTTTGAAGTGGGGTTATATGAGGTATTTATCCATAGTCAGTGTATTATCTACAGGAGAAGGCGGCCGACATGCCCCCAGTTTGCTGTGGCTAAAACACATTTAGCCACAGCAGTAGTAGTACATTGCTTAGCTTCCCACACCAGTACTCTGCTGCTTCTCTAAACTGGGGGTGTGCTGACTGCAGTCTACTGTACAGTATGTAATACACTGACTATCCATTAGTACCTCATAGAACCTCACTTGAAATAATCACAACCATCAGTGCCAACATGTTAAGGAAGAAGCTAACTGTAATCACTGTGCAACCATATCTGCTTACAAAAGTCTAATAATACAGCAGTGTTTTCTTTGTGTGACTGAGATCAGCGCTGCATTTGAAAATTTCTTATAGAGCCAGAAAAAAAAGCTTAACAACCAGCTACATAACATGTCAATGTGAATTAAAAGGAAAGTTCACTCAAAAATGAAAGTTCAGTCATTACTGACTCGCCCTCATGCTGATTGACAGTTAAGTTTAGTTTTTTAGTGTTTTCAAACGTATAAAACAACTGGGGAGGGGGGGAGGAGAAAAGTTTTTGCTGTGTTTTCTGTTTGAAAACTGGTCACGGTTTACTTTAATTGTTTGGAAGATTCTGCTGTGCTGTTTTCCCGTGAAACTCCTGCAGTGTTTTGTGAACCTGACCTTCAGTCAGCATGAGGGCGAGTAGATAATGACTAAATTTCTCTTTAATGTCAGTCTAGAATGTACCTGCTTTTTATATTGAACCATATTTTCTGTCTTTTTCAGACCACAGAGTTTGTGAAGAAGAACATTGTTGTCACAAGTGGGTTCATTGGAGGATTCCTGCTTGGCCTGGCATCTTAGGGTCTGCCAAATGACAAGAGTCTGTGTTTCTGGGATGTAACTGAAAAACTCTAGGGAAAAAATATCGATAATTGCTGGATTGTTTTTAAGTGTTTATTGACAGCGAGCAGCCAACTTCAGACTAGTTTGTAGCTATGTGTTTCTACATAAGCTGCACATCCTTTTGTCTACTTAAATACTGTAACTCCATGTGATGAGCACTGTCGTGGGACTTCTCGGTTAGACCAGAATGGCCCTCTTAAAATACTCCACTTCCAAGGCCAAATAATGATACATATCATGCGAAATCAATGATAAAAATGCAAAGGCCATCAGAATGTTGTCATTTTTATTTATTTTGTACCAAACTGACATTGTACAACAATGGAAGAGTATGCACTGTTACTGCTGCCTTGTTGCACGCAATTAAGCCAAGTCAAGTAGACTTAAATTGGACTTCACATGGAAGGTGGTGCCCATAGGACTCCATCAGTGCCAGTGTTGGATTTTTCCTTTCCAGATGTGTAATCATTCATCTCCAGGGTTAGAGTGCTGATGGATGTCTGATTGTTAATGCCTTTTGTGCAGGAGCTACATGTTTGATGGGTTTCTCAGCCTCCCCTGCATCTCTTTTTTAATGTGTTTTGTTTAGCAGGAAAATGATGCTTTAAGCAATGAAGGTTGTGGTTTGTGTACTATATAAGTTTGAACAAATAAAAATAACACTTATTTGAGTTCTTTCTCATTTATTTTATGTAGCAGCGATACTGAACTTATGGGCCATAAGTTCAGTATCGCTGGCCTGTGGGCCAGAATTGGCCAGGATTTTTTTTAATATATTTATTTTTTGGCTTGTTTATACCAATTAGTAAAATTTAAATGATCTCCCTTGACTGGTACTTGGGAAGTTGCATGTTAAGCTAAACAAACTAAAAGAGCTTAAATATTCTATTCATTCTGTCCATAGCAGGAACAGTCTATAGTTTATCAATCATTCCAATATGAGTGACTGCATGATGGAAGAAGTTTGAGCTGTTTAATGTTGTATAAATGCATTTAAATTAAAAGTGTAACTAACACAAGTGTCGGTCCTTGCACCAAGTTAATTTAGTTGATATGAGTTAATTTGAGAAACATGATTTCAATGCCCAATTTATTTTCTCTGATAATTATTATCAATATTTATTGAATATTGATTGCCCCTGGCCTCCTTTCATTTAGCTAAAAATGGTCCCTGGGCAAAACAAGTTGAGCTTCCCCGACCTTGAGTCTTGGATGCCTCAGGTCATTGAATATTATGTGTTTATTATTTGAGCTTGGTTTTACTTTCGTTTACAGTGCCCCCAGGAAGTGCTTCTTTTGTTTCCAGGTATGATAAGAAAACAAAGACCAGAATTTGTAATGATATAAAACATGTTGATATAGTTTGTAATGGTTTATATTTTGAAGTACCCTGTAGGGTTTATTTCTTTTTAAAAATATTTTATTTTGTGCACCCACATATTAATATTTTACTAGTTCCTCCTGTCTCGAACGTTGCCAAGAGACGCCCCAAACAAAACGTTTCCATGGTGACCAGTAACAAACCGATGAAAATTAACACAGCTGAGTTGTATGAAGAAACGAATCAACTGTTTTAAATATTACAGCCATGGCTTTACCATTTCTACCCGGGAATTCTACCAACAGACAGGTAAGATTCACACAGAAGATTTATTTCACATTATCATTATTATTATTTTAACTTTTATCTCTGCTCAGCACTGGATACAAGTTAACGTTAGCTAATGTTAGCACGTAACTAATGGCAGCTAACGTTACAATCGGCTAGCAGACTAGCTTCTGCTAATAATGTGTCTGGTGTAGAAAATGATACCACAGATGCAAAAAGTACAAATGTCTTTTAGATACAAGTTGAAGCTACAAATAATCTTTTAATTAATATAAGTTAAGGATAAGTCTTATTCAGTCGTGGAATGTAACTAAGTACGTTTACTCAAGTACTGTACTTAAGTACAGATTTGAGGTAATTTACTCGAGTATTTTCCATTTTATGCAATTTCATACTCCACTACACCTCAGAGGCAAATGTACTTTTTACTCCACTAAGTTACATTTGTCTGACACCTTTAGTTACTATTTACTTTTCAGATTACACATTTTCATGTGCTTTCTTCCCAATGAAAACCACACATCTCCATATTTGGTGACTGTTTAAACTAATAATTTAAAGGAGAAACACAGAAACTAATAAAATAATAAAGTAAATTTTGCTGATAAAAGTTGAATAATTTTACTTAAATATTACATTGAATGCAGTACTTTTACTTGTAGCGAAACATGGTATTAGTACTTTTACTGAAGTAAAGGGTCTGAGAACTACTCCCACCACTGCTTTTATTGATCTTGTGCTTACTTTACAGATACCTTGTATTAACAGTTAAACCCTGAAACAGCTTGTAATAATAGATTTGGCTGTAGTGGAGACAGAGGGGAATTAACTAAGTACAAATACTGTGCTTGGGTAGATTTTTCAGGAATGTGGTCTTTACTTGAGTATTTATTTTTCTGACAACTTTTTACTGTCACTCCCTGCATTTGGACACAAATATCCGTATTTTCTATGCCTTACATTTTCAAAACAGGCTTTTGCGCCAATTTTAATGCATTTGAGGGGAATTACCGACTACTTTAAATTTGCAGCATTGCATGCCACCTTCCCAACATGATCAAGACTGATTTCTATCTAAATGGATGGAACATTAACACATAGAACGGATGATTCCTTGGCGCATCCATCAGTGTACGTCACACGTGACAGACATCACAAGAAAAAAATGCATAAAGAGACTGAAAAAGTAACAAGATGACAAACAATGTAACA
>JAJHUR010136742.1:6629-23059 GCA_027495735.1 Lutjanus campechanus
ATCTTGAGCAGAAAATCATTAATTATCCAAAACATCAGTTTATGACCAAATACCTGCAAAACTACTGACATTCCTATTCTTTGCATTTTGTGCTAACTTTAGTTGTTAGCCGATGTATGGTAGAGGCCGGAGGCTACATTTAAATGCTATTCAAATCAGCTGTTGGGAGTTAAGAGTTGAATTGTGGGTAACGTAGGCACCAGGTTTTGATAAAGAAGAATAATTTATAGAATTAAAAGAAGATATCGATGGAGCGTTTCATTATTGTTTGTTGGACTTTGCTGTGAATGTGATTGATTGAATGTAAAAGTAACTAGTAACTAGGCGTTCTGACCTTTCCATCTGAGACTATTTACGTGACTGTCTATGATATATCTGTTTCTGTAGCTGCTAAATGCTCCACTATGTGCACCAGCTAGTTGCTAACTTGATCTGTCTGTGGCTAAAATGAAGAGCTAAGGAGAACTGAGGAGAGCTGCAGAGGTAGGAGGTTGATTCTGATTTTGCTTAGGCAACTAAAACTACTCGGTCAGGTTATGTAAAAGATGGTGGTCACGGTTAAAGGAAACCAAGATTGACTGGTGGTGGCAGACAGGATGCCCTCAGGGTCAAAGTCAAACACTTGTATACTCAAACACCCACCTCAACCAACGTCATGCTACTCCTGCTTTAGCTTCTTGATGACAACAGTCATTATTTGCATGTGTAACAAGAGGTCAGGTAAATATAAGTACTGGTTGGTTTGACCAAAGAGCAAGTCTCAGGGAAGGACAGGCAGTGGTCAAACACAGTTTAGCCAGAATTTCTTTCTGATGAATATCCAAGCACGATTGAAACTCTGTCTTTATTAAATGTTTGTGGAAGAACAGCTCATTTAGGTTAAGTGTTCAAAACTGTACACATACGGATTTGGATGGAGTGTTCTGTCCTTATTCTGCATTACTTTTGTTTGTATTTGCACACATTTTCTGAAAGCTTACGTAATGAAACAGAAATTATTACAAAATTATAACAACCTCCTCCAGCATTATTATGTCTGTTGTGTCAGAAACTTTTGACTCTTCTTCTTTGGGGTAACTTTTGACTCTGAGCGGCACCCTCTAGTGGATGTTTGTCTTAAAATCCATGCCAATGTGAAGGATGCATGTATCTATTTTCATACATAAAGAGGTCATCGATGAGCCTTTAAAGTCTGTGTGATGGGCATTCTGTGTTTTCCTTCTATACCCATTGTACGTGTCAGAAAATAGTTGCTGAAAGCGTGAAAAGCCCCATGGACACGGACGACACCACCTCCCCCTTCCACGCAACAGTCAGCTATGAACGTCCCTTCAGCGACTCTCTTAGTTCAAGTCAGCCCAGCAGTTCACTTCAGCTCACTTCAGTTCCAACAACCTGAAACAGAAGGGAAAAAAAATCCTGTCATCGTCCTCTGGCTCTGGTGACTCAAACATGTCTGGACATGTCTAAATAAAGCTCTTAGATGGAGTGTCCATGTTTCTGGTGGTTTTCAGGTTGAAGTGAAGAGAAAACTGCTAATTTTTTCATGATGTTGAGGCCTAATTTCATATACTTAGAGATTTTTGTATGGACTTTAAGTGCGCAGTCATTACCTTTTTCTTTGATGCTGTTTCTGAGCCTTGCACCTTCATGATGTGTGTGTAAGGAAACACTTCGGAACATTGATTCCTGTTTCTAACTTGAATTTGTATGCTATTACTGAAGATTTTATTTTAGATGTCATCTTATCACACACATTCATGTTGCTTTTTGAGCAACTCATTTTTATACACAGTCAGTTTTAGTTAGAGTCAGCTGCTGCCGGTCAGCCCTGCAGACTGTCTCATTAGTCAAAAGCTCGCAGCTGACAGGTACGCAACGAGTGCTGAGCTGGTCACTTTATATTAACTTTTGCATGACATTTTACTGTCCAAACTCCAGATGAATTCAGGCTCTTTCTCATTGAGAGATGAGGAATTCGTGACTAATTTTAACGGCTATTCAATAAAAACTTTAGTCTAAACTGAGCTGTGAAAAGTAAAAACCACTAATCTCTGAGACAAACCAGTAAAGTGAAAAGCAGTAATGATACTGACAACACACATCACTCCTCATTAAGATTTTATTCATGGGTCAGTATGTTCTTTGTAGATCAAAACTATTTGCAGAGCCTGTATGGTAGGGAAATTACTTTTGACAGGTGGAAAGACAACTGTCAGGAAAATTTCTAAGGCATAAAATAAGCCGCCTTTGTTTTATGTCTGTTGCTGGCATGCAGTTTAAATTAGGCATTCCTTGACATCTCTTTGAAGTCACCCTCCACATTTGTATCAGGAGGAAAATTTCTTCAAATGCTCATCCAATTACAGCGTGGCCTTCACAGACAGGACGGGGGAAAAGAGAATATTGCGATTTCATCATTTACTTATCCTTACAGGGCCTTGTCACATTTGTGATTCACCTTGTTGCTGCACTCTGTTTTTTCCTCAGACCTCTTCCACAGAAGGCTGTCAGCCCGAATCAGACTGTTTGTGAGCCTCTGGGACGAGACAGAGCTTCACTCACAGCCTCCAGGGAGCCTTGTGTTGTTTTGCTTATCAAACCATGAGCCAGCAGATATTTATTCCTGGTATTTGGAGGTGGCGCTGGGAGACTGACCTAATTTAATTAGTGACACTGTAGGTAAAAACCACAGAGGGTTGGAAAGTTCTGATAGCTGGGCTTGTAATACACCTGCTGCATGCTACGTCTTCCCACGTTGCGTAATAGTCAGAGGTGGCAAAATACACACATACTTTACCTAAGTACAGATACTGTAAGACTCTAAAAGTTGAAGCTTTGATTCAATTTCTTTATTGAGTCAAAGTCTCTGAAATGAACTGAAAGAGTAAGAGTAAAAGGTCGCCCTCTGAAGGACATTTCTACCAGCTGTTTCTGTGAAAAGCTAACTAAAGCTCACCTTCTCTCCACACGTGAGTCTCCCTCTCTGTCTGTTTCCTCTTGTCACGTCTTTCATGTAGTTTGTCATCTTGTTACAGTTTTTTTTTATGTTGGTTTTGTCTCGTTATGTAGTTTGTTTCATCTTATATTGGTTTCATTGTTGCATGTTTAACGTTTCTGTCTTGTTATCCTTTTACAGTTTTCGTTGTTACGTGTTTTACATCGTTTTTGTCCTGTTACATCTTTTACGTATTTTTCTCTTGGTTTGTCTTTTCTGTCATTTTTGTTTTGTTTAGTCTTTTATGTCTTTTTTATCTTTGTTATGTTTTTTTTATGTTGTTTTCATCGTAATGCCTTTTGGTCTTTTTACATTTTTATGTCGTTTTGTTGTCTTTTTCATCTTGTTATGTCTTTTATCATGCTTTTGTCTTGTTATGATTGTTCCATTTTTTTCATCGTGTTACTTTTTTTTTTTACACCTTGTTACACTGTTTCCCGCTTGTTACATCTTTTGTGTTGTTTTTGTGGTGTTACATCTTTTACGTAGTTCTGTCATTTTCATCATGTTATCCCTTTTTTGTTTCATAACGTCTTTTTTGGTCTTGTTACGTCTTTTATGTTGTTTGTCATGTCTTTTTCATCTTTTTATGTCTTTTACGTCATTTTTGTCTTGTTACATTTTTCTTGTCTTCTTACGTCTTTTATGATGTTTTTGTCTTGTTATGTCTTTTCCGTTGTTTTCATCATGTTACATATTTTTACATGTTACATTGTTTTCCTCTTGTCACATCTTTTACATAATTTTTATCTTGTTATGATGTTATGTCTGTCATGGGTTATATGCACCGATGAAAACACCAATTGTCTTGTCTATGTGTTACATTTAGTCTGAAATCAGTCTTGATGTTGAGACTGGCATGCAATGATACAAAATAAAAACAATCGGCAAAGAAAGTACAGATATTTGTGCTAAATGTAGGGAGTAAAAGTAAAGTTCAGATACCTGAAAAATATACTGATGCATAGTAACTAAGTATATGTACTTAGTTACTTACCATCTCTGGCAATATTCCTCCAACATCATACAACAAACCTCCACCATCTTTGGCTGGACGGCTGATAAATTATGTAAACAGAAAGCAATTATACAAGGTAGTGCAAGCTTAAAGTTCAGAATATTGTAAACAAACCTGATTCCTGCTTCTTCCCTCTCATCTTCCTCTCTGCCTGCCTCCCAACTCTGTCTCGCTACATTTTCAGTGCTGGTGGATAAAACTTGAACTTGAAAACTTGAAAATTATTGATGAAAACCGAGTCACCAGAGGCTACCTTCAACATCTTTGATGTATTCAGGCATTCACCCTACAGTCAGTCCAAACTTCTCTGCCACAGCAGTTCCAGGCTCACAGCCCTCTTGACTCACAAGTGGGAGAAACTCTGAAAAACTTCAGGGAATATTCCTGAATGTGTCGACTGTGGAGATTTGATAGAATTTAACATTATGAGTAAGGTTCCTTATTACTGGTAGCTGTACACTGATGAGCTACATTGATGAATGGTTTTTAGCCATGCAAGTGATGTGGGATAACATGTTGCTTTGTTGATCCAACGCTTTGGTCCACACCACTGACATATATAAAAATGGACGACGTGCCAGCTCCCTAAAAATGAAACCAGAACATCTCAATCACCTCTGTTGGCTGGCTGCATAAACCTTGCCCCCTCCATGTTAGCAGATGGGACATGGGCCAAATTTAAAGTGATATTCCATTTTGTGAGAATACGCCATTTTGTATGTACTCACCACTATGCTGATGTGATGATAGGTGCAGATCTTCAGTTCACCAAACAATCCTGGAGTTTTAGGAGTAACAGGGTAGCAGCCTCATCCAGTACAATGGCAGTGAATGGTGACCACGGATAAAACGTTAAAAACAGCACACAAAACAAACAGAAAATGTTTTCATCCTGCTTGTGTGGTGTAATCCAAGTGTCTGCAAGCCGCGACATTAAAAATCAACTACAAAAAACGCCATTTACGCCATGTTTTTAGCAGAAATATCAGCAGTAGCATGTAGCCGGTAAGATGTAAACATGGCGTCTATCTCGCGAGACTTCGTATATATCCTAATGGCCGCACATGCCGAAGTCTCGCGAGATCGATCGATATTTATCACTTATCATCACATCAGCATAGTGGTGAGTACATACAAAATGGCTTATTCTCACAAAATGGAATATCACTTTAAAAATCAAAGTACACATCAAATAAATTTTTCTCAACAATGGTTTCTGTCACTTTAGGTAGTTCTTACCTCACTGATTTTTGTTAAAGTGTACACCGGGTGTATGGACTGGACCTCAATACCACAGATCTTAATCTGATGACTAGTGTGCAGATTCTAGCTCCAACTGATGTCGCCAGCACAAGATGGCAGCGCTCATGTGGGATATTTTGACCTAATTTTTGTACCGTGGGAGGAAGTGGAGATGTGTCGCCCATCTTTATTTACAGTCTATAGTCCAGACAGAAATATCTGAAGAATACTGGAGAGGTTGTTATACAATTTTGTACAGACGTTCATGGTTTCCAGAGAATGGAGCAGACTTTGATAATGATCTGACATATAGTTGACATTTGTGGTTTGGAGTAAAAGGCCACCACAACTATTGGTTGGATTGCCATAAAATTTGGCATTTGACAGTCATGTCACCCTCAGGGTGATTAGTAAAAACTCTGATCATCCTTTAAAGATCTCATCGACTCAAATATGTGGGGGTTTTTTGTATTTATGTCACCTAAAATGTCTGACCTTGACTATACTGAATTGCATTGGTGCACTTTCCTAAAATCTGAGATTCAAGTGTACCTGGGAGAGCTGGATGTGGTATGAATGAAATTCAAAAGCCAATCTGAACACTCAGGAGGACAGCCTGCGAGCTGGACAGAAGCTGACCTTGAGATCTCAGGCGGATGTTCTTAGGTCAAGACAAGTCAGCAGAGGAGGTCAGGAGGGTGACCAGGCAGGACAGAAGGGCAGAGCACCTCTGGACGACAGAGGTGGATGCTGGCAACGTAGGCTGAGAAGCTCTGGAGTACGGGCATGAGGACGACCATACAGGCAGAACACCTTCGAAGACACTACTCTGAAGGCTGCCAGGGTAGACGAAGGCGAGACTCCTCTGGATGCTGGTGGCAAAGACAAAGCTGAACCCATGTGGAGGCCAGCGGCAAAAGCAGAACCCTTCAGGAGGCCGGTGGCAAATACAGAGAGCCTCATGAGACTGGTGATGAAGGCAGAACCCTCCAGCCTGGAGGTCACTGGCAGGGCAGCAGGGCTGGAGTTCGGTGACTGGGAGTCCTGTTGATGAGGGGCTGCTGCTACGGAGGAACAAGAGATGACTCCGGCATGGGCACTGAAGACCACTGTAGCTCAGGACCAGGGGACGTCTGTCGCTCAAGAACAGGCGATGGCTGCAGTCTAGCCAGAACAGGAACCGGAGGTGGCTGTGGCCGAGCTGGAGCAGGAACTGGAGGGGGTTGCGACTCAACCAGAACAGGACCAGGGGATCGCTGCAACCCAACCGGAACAGAAACTGGAGATGGCTGCTGCCCATCCAGAGCAGGAACCACAGATGGCTGTGCCTCAAACAGAACTGGAGATGGCTGTGGTCCATTTGAAACAGGAACAGGTTCCTCCTTGGCCCATACTACAGCCTTCCACAAACTTTCAAGAAAATAAAACTCATAGTTTTTCTGTAATCTTGCTGACAGACAAACAAACAGCACCAAAAACACAACCTCCTTGGTGGGATGATTAATGTAAGCAATAAACGAAAGAACAAAAACTTGTTTGAGAGACTTCAAACTTCAAATAGCTGAAAGAAAAAGAACAATTATACCTGTTAATTTCATAAGCTGAGGGGCTAATTAGCCACATGCCTGACTGCTCATGCTGTTTGATTGCAGGAGCTTTTTAAAAGGGACAGCGGTATATTGCATTAAAGTGAGACTTGTTGAAATTAGCATGACAGGGCGCAGTATTATTCATAATGCATGTTTTCAAAGTCATTTCCTGTCCTTGGAACCCCTGCTACACATAGATATATTTCAGCTCAGACCTTATTCAGCTGATAAAAGCTTGATTTTTTTTTGTGACAAAGTGTGCTGGTGGGAAAAAACCAAATATGGAGCTAAGGTTTGAAAACCACTGAGCTAATGTGCCCTTAGACATCTATTTTATTGTATTTTCAAAATAAAAAATAAAACCTCTATTTGATACATTTTTGGTTGAAACATTTTGTGGGTTATTTACATCTGGTGAATTTTGCATGTTGAGCAGGAGACTTGAGTGTGAGACTGAGGTTTGGGGCTAAAACACAAGCAGAAGAGAGACAATATTAAAACTGGGACATGAGCTCGATGTGGGGAAGGGATCCTTTTTTGAGGAACATGCTGTAGGGAAATGACAAAAAAGAAGTGTCACTGTGACTTACCAGAGGAAGTGACAGAGGCAGGAGATGATTTCAGAATTTTGGGCACTGTTGCGGTTATGCAAAACAAATATGTGAGCGGAAGAAAAACAAGAAGACAGCTTTGTATTTTGTGATCAGATTCTGTGCATCGCTATGAAGGTGGCCCCAGGCCTGTCTGGACCTTCACACAGGATGATTTTGGTGTATTACGACTTGGATCTGGGGGTGAAAGTTCATTGTTGCCCTTGGGGATGATAGTCTCAGAAAAAAATTTAACTCATGGGAAACATGGGTCTGATTTTGGCCATCATTTCTATCAATTATTATAATATTGTACCACCAAGTTATGTGCTGAAATATGGGAATGTGGCAACTTCACTGAGTCATGAAATGACAGTGTTTTTAGCTTCTGTGATGTAATTAGCACTGAAAAAGAATATGTGGGCATGGTACAGAGAGACATGAATGAATTAGAACTCAACCATGCTGTTTTGTCAGGAAATACTGTAGCATGCTAGCTAATTCTTGTCTCACACAGTAAATTCTTCAAATTCAGTGCCTCATATTCTAAGCTACTGTAGCTCTGAAACAGCACACTAGCTAGCTAATTCTCATCTCATTTGTGGTCTGATAAACAATAAATTCAAGGGTTGTTTATACTAAACAGATATGGACGGAGCCTTCTGTCCATACTCTGTTTATTTTGTCCTTATTTTGGCATGTTTTCTGAAAGCTAACAAATAGGATTAAAACAGAGCAGTACCTCCTGTAATCACAGGGATAGTGTAGCAGTGTAGCCAGTAGCTGAAGCAGGACACGACAAAGAAGTATGAAAAATCCCAAAGTATTGGAAATGACGTCCTCAATTAGTTAATGACTTCTCTGTCCACATGTCGCAATGTATTTAAGGGACCACCACCATCTGCAACGCTTCCTCCAATTTTTCCCCTTTCTCAAGAAGTACATACAGCCTTCTCCAGCGTCGTCATGTTTGTTGTTGTTAGAAACATGTGACCTTTCTTATACAGTACTTTGGTGTAACTTTTGACTCTGGCACCCTCTAGTGGATGTACAGCTTAACATCCATAACAACGTAAATGAAACATAGTATGTGGGCAGTGATGGCTATCATTTGAAACAAACGTGTCTATTTTCGTACATGAAGGGGCAAAATGAGCCTTTAGGCGCCTGTTGTTTTACTGTTTATCAGACCACATATGAGACAAGAATTAGCTAGCTAGCATGATAGATGCTAACTGTATATTCAGTAGGTGTCAAGTGTTGCGTAATGGGAAACATAAATCATCTATAGTAGGTTGGGAAAATGATAGACACCGCTCTGCTAGCTACTACGACCCACAAGCTAACATAAAGGCCGTTTTAAAAAAATGTGCATTAAAATGAGTTAGCCAGAGCCATATTTGATTGGCCACATTACGCTCATAGGTAAGATGAGTGAAAAATTTTGTACGGAAAAAAAAACAAGACAAAAAAAGGGGGAAAATGGAAAAGGGAAAAAAGAAAGCTAAAGAGAGTGATTTTGATATATATTTAGTATAAACCAAGAGACATCTGAAGAATTATGTATTTTATTTAGCTCTGTCTTTAATAGAAGTTAGGGGGCAGGTTGTAAATAATACCCCTGGTTAGCTAAACTTATGTGGAAGAGAGAATTAAAGGTAAGTGAAACTGAGCCAAAACTGTACCTCCAGGTTCAACTTTGACCCAAAGTACTTATCATAGTTGTGTACATAAACTGTTTCGTTGAATGAAAGATACTGATGCTTCTGTGCACTCACTTTCACTTTTATCTCCAGATGAAGTGGTTTAGGTTTAGCAGTGTCACTGGATTCCCATTACTTTACTGAATACTATGTTATCATGCATACAAAATTAAAACTTAAGTTGTAATAAACCCCAGTGATCCTTTAAAGGGCTGTAAGAATCCATCCATCACTGTGCAAATAAAAAAAATGCTGAGCACCAACTCTGCTAATCACAGAACAAGACTGCATAACCTCTCTGTCTCTGCCTATTTCACACTTCCTCCCACTATCTCATTCTCCCTCAGAATATTTTTCATTTGGGTTAGAGGTTTTGCTGCAGTCAAATTGGAAAGGAATTATCTTTAAAAGTCAAGCTTCCCTTGCCCACCTAATATGTGAGCGACAGCAGGGGTATAAGCCTCAGAGCTTTCAGATGGTTTATTTTAGCCATGGTGCGATCATGTGCCAGGAGACTGGGACTGGGAAAACACGGCAACTCTAAAACGCAAATGGATGCTCAAACAATCTGAGAGGACACTGAACACTGCCGCCTGCTATTACAGTTTGCACACAGGAAACATATGGTCATAGTGTGCTGTGACATGAAGTCATGAAAGCACAGCTAATTGCTCTGAAGAGAAATCTGCTGCTGTCCTTCTGACAGAGCCTGTGTGCTAAATAGGATATACCCTGATTGACCGAATTATTTTAAAAAATGACATACGATTCATGTAAATAATACACATATGATGATCTTGGCAATAAACATACTGTACAATATGGAAGCCCATTTCTTCCAGTAAAAGAAAAAAAGTTTAAAAACTCTAAGTTGTAAGTAAAGTCATAAGAGTAGAGTGCAGATGGTGAGGCACCTACTGCAATGCCACCACAACTGCCAGATGCAACCAGTGGAGATTTTTAAAGTTCCACCAGCATTAACATGACCTCCACATATGTTGTCCTGAGCTGAAACGATTTCGAATTGAATCTGGGCCTTAGGAGAGTGAGAAGTCAGCTGTCAATGGTCGTATAAAACAGAGCAGTTAAAAAATGTTAAGGAAGGAAGGAGCTGAACATGATGATGTCACAGCAAAGTTGACCTTTCACCTTTTAGATATAAAATGTCATCACCTCGTCATTTATCCTATTAGATATTTAGGTGTAATTTTGTCATGATGAGCATATGAATTCCTTAAAACTGTGTTTAGTGAGGTGACTGTGACCTTGAACTTTGACCTTTGACCATCAAAATCGAATCGGTTCATCCTTGAGTCCGAGTGGATGCTTGTAACAAGTTTGAGGAAATTCACCCACATGATAGAGAAAAGGGACGGACATGAGGTCACAGTGAACTTGACCTTTGACCTTTAACCACCAAAATTTTATTAGTGCATCCTTGGATCCAAGGGGTCATTTATCCTGCTTTGAATAAATTCCCTCAGGACGTTCTTGAGATATCGTGTTCTCAAGAATGGGATGATGTGGAAAAAAGAAAAAGAAAGAATACTTGTGGCCACGGCTGTTGCCAGCATGGGGTCATAAAAAAAAGATTTTTCAAGAATTATGAGTCACAGAGGTCCTTCAGAAAACAGATATGAATGTAGACTAATACTAATTAGGCTGATAGGTGACAGTATTATAAGAGATTAGCTCCTGACAAGATGCAGGTCTGTTGATCATGCCAAAATTATTAGATAGAGAGTCAAAATGTGACAGAAAAGTCATAATCATGAGATACAGTCAAATTGAAAATTAATAAAGCTAATTAAGAGGAAAAAAAAATTCATCATGAGACAAATACTCAAAATTATGAGATTAAAAATTCTGATCTTTTGTCTTTTACATTTCTGTCTTTAAGTGGCATAAATGGGCTTCCATACTATGCTCTCACAGACTCTCTAAACTCATATTTTGAGTGAATTTCATTTACTTAAAAAAACAAAACAAAACACACAATGAACAAAGTTAAAGATGGATCTGACTGATAACATTTAGTGTTTTTTTCATGGCAGGGCTGTGCTCTCTGGCAGGGTCTCTACAACAGCTGGCTGCCTCATTCAGATCTCTTAGTGTGACTGGAGGCCGCTGCCACGATCTCCATTAGATCTGCGGAAATACAGATTATAGGCATCCTCAGCGGGCTTGTCCTCATCGGACCAACCGGCGCTCTAATCCACTTCCTGTCAGAGTGTGTTGGCCCGAGCCAGATGAGCCAGATGTGGTGGGTGCGCGTACATACCCGAGTGTTTATCGCTCAAATCTTCAAGTTCTGGCATGCAACAGCAAATTATGCAACTCTTAAGTTTTGCTACCAGCACAGACACTGTCCATACTAAGCAGGTTATCCATCCAATAAAGCGTTCCCTGTAGGTACAATTCAAGGATGTCAACAAATACCTCAGCACTCAGTGGTATTAAATCCTCTGGAGGATGGAAATCAGCTGTCAGGGCCCGGCCTCTCAGGTCTGTCTCTGCTAGTATTGATCAGGGTCTGCTCCGTTGGCCTGTTGGGCTGCCTTCGGCACGCATGATGATGCACAATCTCACTGCCGTCTGCTCATAACCTCTATAACTCCTGCAGACTGGAGAGATTAAGTTCCAACTCTCAAATGATTAATCAATTTCAATTACCCCCCATGTGATCAATCATATTCTCATTAATGTCTGAAGCGTTGCCCACAGCTGGATGGGCCCGATTACCACTCAGGCCTCCATCTTGAACAGCTTTATTGCTCAAGTCCTTGTAAAATATCTTTTACAGTCTTGTATAAAGCTCAAGTGGCTGGTTGAGGGTGATGCTGGCTGTTGTTAGCATGTCAGCGGTCAGTCGGCGGTGTCCTGTGCTGTAACCCAAGAGATCGCCGGCGAGAATAGTCCGCTGCTGATCGCCAGGATTCCCCATCTTCGTTCTGAGCTATTAAAAGACAGAAAAACACCTCCATGCTGCTCTGGAGTTGAGCAATCTGTGGGTCCCCCCCATGAGGTCCCTTCAAATGATGGATTTCCTCAGCTGGAGAACTGAGGGTACAATTAGTCACTGCACTGTAAAAAAAAAAAAAAAAAACCTTGAAGAAGATAGTGACAGGCTGCCTTAAAATTAAGTCGACTGAATTTTCAAAGCAAAACTTTTGGATGCCTGTGAGAAGACAGGTGTGTAGGAGAAGACCATGGGTTGACAGTACAAAGCAGGTTGATGAACCTGAAGAATGACATTGTACCAAAATGTTATTAATAAACCTCGGATTTTAAGTCCTGAAAATAGTTTATCATAAAGAGTAATTCATTTCAGACAAAAGTAAGTCATTTGAAAATTTAATTTCATTCTTTTCTTATTACAGTTATCACAGTATTCTACGTTCAGAACATGTAATTTCATGGTTCTATGTTTTATAAGTACAGTAATATATGTGTATATTAGTATTGTTGACTGTCACAACACTCTTTAGGCAGCCAGTGGAACAAAGAGGAACGCAGATAACAGATCCTTGTCTATGTGAATTGATTACTCATCGATGTGTTGGTAATGCCTCGGGCCTCCTGTAGGGGGATAGCGCTAATCTCCCTCACTCAAACTGTGTTTTTGTGCTATTTTTGAACTGTTGTCGAAAGAGTTTTTTCCCCCGGCTCAGACGCTGTGTAAACTTGCAGCAGGAGACTCCACGGTCTCGCCATTGTTTTGTTTTGAAGCCACACGCTGTTGTTTTCATGCTGTATGTTTGTGCTGTGAGGTTTGAGCTGTAAAAACCCAGTAGTTCATTTAACCATGAGAATACGTGAAAGAGGTTAAAAATGTATTTCATAATTCATCGTCATGTCATAGTTTGGCTAAAAAGCCAATATTATTAATAGATACGCTTTGGGAACTGATCCTGAAACTGAGTGTGTTCATGTGTGTATGAACACAAAGTATGCACTGTATATTTTGTTAGCTTTGTGACTCAGTACAGAGGAGTGAAGAAGAGCTGCGTGTGGTTGAATTCCGTCATCCTTCTTCCTCGCTATTTCCCTTTATTTAAGGGAACAACACTGCTGTTTGTCTTTTTGCTTTCTAAAGTTGACTGAATTTGAAAAGAAAAGTTCAGTCAAACAAACTTAATTAAACTTAAACTTAACTTGAGAACACATGTTCAGTAAGATTAAAGCGATATTCCACCCTGCAAGAATAAGCCATTCAGTATGTACTCATACATTACATAAAAACATGGCGTAAACGGCGTCTGTTGTCTGTTAATTTTTAAAGTCGCGGCTCGTGGACACTTTTTTTAACGTTTTATCTGTGGTCACCGTTCACTGCCATTGTACTGGATGAGGCTGCTACCCTGTTTCTCCTAAAACTCCAGGATTGTTTTGTGAACTGAAGATCTTCACTTATCATCACATCGGTATAGTGGTGAGTACATACTGAGTGGGTTATTCTCGCAGGGTAGAATATTGCTTTAAGAGATTAAGAAGTGTAAGAAGGCAGGTACAGAATTCAATACTAACCTTCACCTCGGTTTGCAGTTTTCTCAATACTGTAAAAAAAATAAATAATAAATAAAACAAACAAGCAACCTTGACTTTTCTCAAACTGTATTTGAGACATAGAGTAAGTTTTCATCATCTATGTTTTCGGGAGAGTCTTAACTCTGAAATAATGCATGCTGGGAAGTCTGCTAATATGCTGATCATGCTTCTTTAGAAACTTAATTTAATGAGTTGAGTGAACTCTGAACAGTACGTTCATTCAACTCATCATGTCAAGCTAAGTTTGAAGAACTAATGCTTATGTGTTCTGAAGTGTTCTGAAAATAAATACTAGAAATTTTAAGTGTAATTAAACTGAATTAATAAAAATTGTATATTTAGGCTACGTCACTGAGAAAAGATTAGTTGATTCCACTAAATTCCTGTGTGATTTTTTAAAATTTTTTTTACAGTGTGCTGAAAACAACAACAGCATATTACATTTCACACTCAGGTTATCAGTGTGCCAAACACTCCAGTGTGTTTATTAGCCAGTCATGTTTTCCGGGTCACTCCCTCTGTCAGTGATCTGTTTGACCACTTCCTGTGATGAAGAGCAGCGAGGTAGAAACACTGTTAAGTGAGCTCACCTCTCATGTAACTGGAGCCTGACGTATAGATGAGCTGAGCTGCTTCGCTCTCCCTCCCGCTGTGGGCTTGACTTTGTTCCCTTTTGGCTCCTGACCGCAGATTATCCAGGGCTGAGCAGGGCTGCGTGCCTTCAGCGTGCTCTGAGGTCAGGTGAGGCTTTCACAACAATTCCCCAAATAATATCCTGACCTCACATTTAGAGCCGCAGAGATGGAAAAAAATGCATCAGGGGTCAAAGGTCAACTGATTTTGTTTGGGAAAACATGGATCATTGGGAGAGTTTGTTTTCTCCTACTCACAGTGAGTAATAACTAGTCGACGAGTCATACTTAAAGGACAATTCCAGTTTATTACAGCCTAATTATTTTTTGCAGTTTTACAACTTGAATCTCATTTTTTTGTAGTTTTGGCAAACGTTTATATAAACTGTTCTCACCAAAGTAATGTCTCAGATCTAAGAACACAGAGACACTGCTACAAGTCCAGGGGGGCAAAAAACACAAGCCGTCAGAGATAATAAAGCAGGTTGTAAAGAAGCCAAATGTTCAGCCAGAATATCTAAACCACTTTATTTGGAGGTAAAACCGAAAGTGAAAGCACCAGAAATGTTGTGTGTGTCTGTGTACTGTGGTAAATGCAGTTAAGTCCTAGAAAAAATGGTTCCAAAAGGGTTCTTTCTGAAGGTCTGAGGTTCTGCCAAGAACCATTTGCTTCTAAAGAACCCTTTTTTTTTGAGAGAAAGACTTGTCAAGGGTGTTTTTTGTAACTTAGGGTTCCATTAAGATCTCCTTTCATCTTTGGAAGAAAAACCTTCGACAAGTGTCAAAGGTTCTTTGTATCATTATCCAGACCCCTGCGGGTGAGTTGTAGATAAAAACCTTGGAATATAAAAAGGTCCTTGGTAGAACCCCCTTTGTGAGTTTGAGATAAAACTCTTTGAATGTAAAAAGGTTCTTGCTAGAACACCCTGGGTGGGTAGATAAACTCCTTGGAATATAAAAAGATTGTCTGCAAAAACCCCAAGCATGTTCTAGATAAAAGCCTAAAAATATAAAAAGGTTCCTCGTAGAACCCCCTTTGTGATTCCTAAATAAAACTGTTGGAATATAAAAAGGTTCTGTGTAGAACCTGCTGGCTGGGTTCTAGACAAAACCCTTGAAATATAAAAAGCTTCTCTGTTGAACCTGCCCTAGTCTGCTCTAGATAAGACCCTTAGAATATAACAAGGTTCTTGGTAGAACCCTCTTTGTGAGTTCTAGATAAAACCCTTGGATTATAAAAAGGTCATTGGCAGAACCCCCTGGGTGCATTCTTGTTAGTACCCAGAGTTTGGAAAGGTTCTAAATAAACCTCCCACCGAGGGTTCTGGGTTAAACCTTTCGCATGGTTTATGTTGGGCTCTGTGTACAACTCTCTGAAAAGGTTTCAAGTGGAACCTTTATAAAAAGTTCTACCAGGAAGCCAAAAGGATCCTCCTGTGGGGACAAGCTGAAGAACCCTTTATTGTTCTCGTTAGCACCTTTATTTCTAAGAGTGTATGTCTAAGTTAAACCAGGAAGTTTGAGTCAAGTTAAGTAAATTTTATTTACATAGCATCAAATCTTTTGCAGAGACCCAACATTTCCCACCGTGAGGAACCTTGCTCAGGGTGGGCGGCCATCTGCAGCGACCGTTTGGGTTGGGCTAAATTAGTTGTTCTCTAAACTGCTAATGTTATTTTTCTATTCTGAATACGTTTGGCTAGCCTGGGGGTTTGTTTACAACCTGTCTGATGGTCTGACTGCTGGTGTCTCCATCAAACCTCTTCATCTTTTTAGCAACATAATCACGCTCACAGATATCAGCATTGTGTTCTGTTAGTACAAAGTTATTCCTGATAGAAATTATGGCCAACTGCCAAAATAAGACTTAAAATAAACTGGAAATATCCTTGAGGAGTTTGTTGTGGTCATTATCATGAATAAGGTGTTATTATAAGAAAAAGGATGTCTCTATTTTTGTGTGGATTTTCCCTTAGAATAATGCTACATACTATTTGTATATTCCAATATGTATGCAATTATCTTGTGCATTTATCCATCATTGTCATGTATATATATATATATATATATATATATATATATATATATATATATATATACATATATAGAT
>JAJHUR010136743.1:0-59170 GCA_027495735.1 Lutjanus campechanus
CTGACATTTTTCATTCATAGAAATAAAACAGCAAATACAGATATATTCCATTTACACACAAACATGAATTTTACACGTTAGGACCTGGTATAAAAATGAATCTTCTGCCATCTTCTTTTTCTGGTCTGAGCCAAATATAACAAGCAGATAAACTTCTTGAGTTCTTGAGTTTCACACTCTTTTACGTATTTCCTGGACAGCAGTTTATGGCCTGCATGCTGCAATACCACAGATATGCATTCTGATCCACTGATATGCATCCTGTGTGACTCTCTCCTTTTATGTAAGCAGCTACTGTTGAGCTGTTCTGAGCAAACAGATCAACACCAAGTAAAGCTACTGAAGCTCACAGACAACAGTGGACAACTGTTGAACCTGTGAGCTGCCAGATGTGAACAGATGTAGTGGTGAAGTATGAATCATTTACACATTATGGGGAACGTTCTATTAAACTTTCTCTAAAAGTCAATTAAAACTTCTGAAAAAGTTACCATTACCTTAGTTTTACTACTTACTAACTGTTTTTACTAACATATAGGGAACTTTAAGGAGAAATGTTCAAGTAACCTTCCTGAAACATTCAACTAAGCTTCCCAGATTGTTCTGGAAACATAAAAATAACATTTTTATACATTTTTTATACATTTTTTTAAATTTTCATTAACCTGCTATTTAACATCTAGGGAATAGTTAGGGAAAACATTCAAATAACATTCCTGGAACATTCAACAAACCTTCCCAGAACCTTCTGGAAACTTAACCATGCCATGCCATGGAAACTTGCCATTTTAACCTCTAGGGTACATTATGCTCAAAATGTTCAAGTAACCTTCGTGAAACATTCAACTAACCTTTCCAGAGCGTTCTGGAAATGTGACAAAAATGTTACATTTATGTACATTTTTTGGGAGTTTTAACATCTAGGGGACGCCAAGGAGTAACATTCAAGTAACCTTCCTGGAACATTCAACTAACCACCCCAGAACATTCTTGGAACATTACATTTATGTCAGAAAAACATTCAAGAAATGTTCCCAGAACCAAAAACAAACATTTCCAGAACATTCTGGGAGTTTTAGTTGACTGTTCAAGAAAGGTTAATAAAACATTCTCCTTAATGCTCCCTGGATGTTAAATGGAAACCTATGTATCCCTGCAGTTGTTTCACAACTTATATCCACTAAACACACAAAGAACAATAACTCAAACAATAGCAACAAAGTCGGAGACATTCTTGCTTTTAACTATACATTCGCATATGCACCTCTCTGCGTCCCTACACATTATGGCTGCCTTGTGTATCCTGTGTCCCTTTAGAACGATTGTTGCACTTATAGGGGCAACCCCTTTTTGGCAGTTTGTCTCAAGTAAATGTGGATGGATTTTGATTGGCTGTCGATGTTTCCATCATTCAGTGATTGCTTGATACCATTGTTGTAATAGTTGTGGTGTGGAAATCCGCCATCCACTTGAGTTTCAACAGTTTTTAGAACAGTATGTTTATAGACGTCGTTACAGTTCTCATTCTTGGTGTGGATGCCCCTAAAGGCTGCCACAGCAAAGACCTCAACAGATCTTGAAGATAGACTTAATGATTCGGCATCTGGTGAGTCTGCTGTTTGACGTTTCTGTCACATCTGAGCTGTTTCTTGTTTTGTTTTAGCTGTGAGAATAAACTGTAGCCAAGTGGTAGAACCATGTTGGAGTTATCAGGCCTCCTGATACTCCTGGAGTAAACTATTTAATCTAGGCACTCAGATATAAAATTGAGCATGATTTTGGTGTAGTACGGCCAGTCTGTGATCTCAAAATTGTGCACAAACTGATTTAAGTGCATAATTTAGGTGACTCTGAATCACCTGCCATGTTTTATTTGTCTGAATGTCAAAACCCCAATGACATTAGTTAAAATGTAAATAGGATATTGTTAAAATAACATTAATTGTGGCAGACAAACATATTTCCTTCCTCTGACCTGCATGTTGGTGAAGAGGTTATCTGACCCGTGGAATCCACCAGGGCAGTACTTCAGGTCCCGGCGGTTACTGTCAAGACAGAATAAAGATGTTATCCCAGGAGTTAAAACAAACACAGACACAGGGAGAAATGGAGGGAGGAAGTCGCTGTAACACCAATCTGATAGTTACTGACGTGTTGCCATCCTGTTTTGAAAGAACAGTTCATCCCAAATAATCTCAATTTCAGGGTCAGGCAAGTTTAATTCTATATAAAGAGCGAGTCATACTGTATCACAACACTGCATCAAGTCAACTGACTGAATAGTACAGCCTGAAGCAATTATCCATGATTATATGGTTGCTATCCATCAAAGCAGTTGTACAGCTCCTCTCCGACATAACATGCTTCATTCATTATGAGCGATTGCTAACACTAATTACTGCAACTGCTTGAACTTCTGTGTGGCCAGTGAATCTTTTTTTTTTAATTACCACACATTCACATGTACATGACATAACACATACTGTGCTTCACATAAGACTTTACAATTCCCAATCAGATCTGAGCACAATCTAATCTTACTTTACACTGCCAATAAGTCTTTCAAGCATGCCCTTTTGAATCTGTGAAATGCAGCTGGTAAAACAATTTTCAACACAGAAAGACATCTGGCCTATTAAAGCAGCACCATGGCAACACAAGCGCTAGATTTAACAACATCTTAAGACTTTTACCAAGATAGAGGTTATTAGGAATACAGCCTCTTTTAGACTTTGTCCTTAAATGTCAAATGTACAGGTGGTTTTACGTCACTCCTTCACTTAGAATTCTCCATTCAATTCAATTAATTGAACACAAAATAAACTGTTATTCAAAAAGGCTGCTATTTCAAATGAACAGGCTTGGACACCGTGCTTTAAGTGTTTCATTTTCCTTGTTTACTTAATTTTGGGTCACTTCTCTTTACTTTGTCACTTCTCTTGACTTTGCAACACTTCACTTCATCACTTTGATTTATATTACTTTACTTTATGTCACTTCACTTTACCTTGCTTAACTTCACTTTATGTCACTTTGCTTCACCTCGCTTAACTTTATGTTACTTTGCTTTACTTCACTTTGTCACCTTGATTTATGTCACTCACTTTAGTTTACTTTGTCACTTAGCTTCAACTTGCCTTAACTCACTTCATTTTTAATCACTTTACTTCACTTTAAGGTTCACATGACCAGGGTCAGGGGAATATGGTGATAATATTGACTTCACAATCTCAGCAGATGGCCTTTTTGTCACGTAGTGTGGCAATCAAAAAAAATGAAACAAAACCCCAAAGTGGCTAATTTTGTTTTTGCCTTTTCAGTTAGTTTGAGGGCTTGTTGTCCCTGCATGCCCCTCTGACAAAAACACGTCCACTGGCTTGCATGTTGGAAACACTGCACACTTTCTGATTTGCAAATACTAAAGTAACATAGTAATGAAGTGTATTAAATGATTAGCTTATCGACTTTCAGTTTGATTCTTTTTTCTGTTTTTACAGTCTACAATCTCCAAAATGTTCTGTTTATGCTTATTTGCGCCCTTTACAAGGACCAGAGGCAAATCAACCAATCAGCTTGCTTAACGTGTGTGAATGAGGTGTGTATGATGCGTCGTTGAGTTTTTGTAGGTATGTGTGGGTGACCTAAGTACAGCTGTCTTCCATTCTTGACACAATCTTAACACAGTGAGAACTTAAAGGCTGATCAGTGACTTACAGTGCAGCCTGCCAGCCCTGCTTCATGTACAAGTGTCCTCTCTCTATGCGCTTGTTGTTGGCAAAGTGCATCCTTTTGGGGAGGTTTTCTTTGAGGTACGGCCTCATTGGCTGGTCAGGGGTCCTGCACTTCAGAACAGACACAGCAGAGGAGAATCAACACACAGCAGAGGGAGAATGAGATTGTTTGACATGAAGCCAAGCAAGCAGATAATCTTTCATTCTTCTTGTGAATACAAAAGTCACATTTGAAATACTTCGCATACCGACAGGTTCTTCACCAGGCCCTCATAGTCGACTGAGGAAAGACACAAAGGACAAGGTCAGTCACACTGGTTACATATTAAACTGACACTCAGTGGTGCGACAAGGCTGGGAAGAAGGGAAGTTGGGTGTTATCAACAGGAACTCACAGGAAAAGTAATTGTCTGGGAGGTGAGTGGGTCTGATGCGAGCAGCTGGGCCTTGGATGACATTAAAGTCAGCAGTATTGGCTATGTAGTTTGACACATATGATGCCTTTTCACATAAAGCCTCCTCCATGCCTGTGAAAAAAAAGGAAAATATGAATTTGTCTTAAGGTTTTATTAGGGATGCACCAATACCACTTAATACACTTAATGTTCCACTAATATTTTAATTCTATATTTTCATGTGTGGTATTGTTGCTTCTTCATGTCCCTCTTGCCTAAGAGCTAATTAATTCCTACCTGGCATTATTTATGAGGGACAGGTATGAGTGTGGTGCCATGTGCAAAAATAATGTTTATGCTGCTGTGAACCTGCCTAAGATTAAGAGGAGAATAAAGAAGAGTATACAAAGTGAAGTTGTAGCCTGCTCATTGCCACAGCCAGAAGGACTCAAAGACACTAACAACCAAGAAAACTGGCTTGCAGACTTGTGGTTCAACTAGCTTATGCCCAGCGAGACTTGTTGGATAGCAGCTGCACTCTGTGAGTTTGTTTCAGTTTTACATGGTCTGTTAAACAGTTTTATGGACAGTTGCCAAAGTTGCTGCAGTCATTAATGGATGACGTTAAGGACAATGAGTCTCTCGCTAATGACGGTGTGACCAAGAACACAAGGTAAGCTTTAGCTAACTCCTTGAACTTTGCATCATGTTGGTTCTTCAGATGCGTTATCAAATTGTGTTGAAGCGGCTACTTTTGTGGGGTATCGGAGGAGTTTTATGAGTGCAAGTATTGTATTGGTAGCGGTGCATGGCTAGTTTTCATCATAAATGGTCAATATTCATGTTCTAAGACTTGACAAATATGATCATGACAGCTTGAAAAGTGCAAAGTATGTGAAGCTTTACTGAACTAAAAAATCCACTCCTCCATGTGTATGTTTTTTCTTGATTTTTTTCCCATTCTGATGTTGTTTAACTTAAATGTTCCTCTCCTGCGGGATCACAAGTGTTTATCTTGTCGGAAGTGTGCCTGAAGACATGAGGACTTACTTGCAGCACTTAAAATTTACAGCACATGTGTAGGTTTATATTTACAGCGTAACATTTGTCGACATCGTTTTGGGTGTGACATGTGAACACTGATGAATCTTTCTTGTGCTTCAGGACTAGCTGCAGATTAATAAGTAGCCCAGTACATCAGTCTTTGATGAGGATAGTTGGGCATCGCCCTGAGCCACAGTTACTCCCACGCATTGATCTTTAATATACCTAATTACAAGACAAAACATCTGGTCCCCAGATGTCCAGAGAAACTTCTCATCACAAAATATCCTCCTAACACACCACTGAGAACAGTTTCTCCCAGTTTACTCCTACATAACAGACTCATTTCTCATCAGATCTCTGTTTGGCATGGACCTGTAGTTTTCTACTGCAACAGGTGCAGTGACTCAACCAAGTCAAACATTTGACAATGATGTCTTACTACTGTGAAACCACAAAGAGCTGGGAGGGATGAACCAAGTTGTTTCTAAGCAAAAGCACAGCAAGAAAAAGGCAAAATAGGGACAGATATTACAAAAAAATCCTCTGAAGTCTGTTACTTTTTTCTCATTCAATTTAAAGAATTAGCTTCTTTTTTTCAGTTAACTTTGTTATTGATTGTTTTGGTTGCTTTTTCAGTAAAATTACACTACTTATTTTTATTTTTTGTTTATCTGAGCTCTGTTTAACCAGGTACAACCTGCTGAGATCAAGGATATCTTTTTCAAGGGAGATCAGGTAAAGACAACAGCACAGAAAAGGCTACACACAACAATAACCACAATAAAACATATAAAATATACATTAACATGCCCAAATAATTAAAATGCCTATGCACAGTAACAAGTAGGGGTGTAACAATACATCGATCTGGATCAATGTATCAATTCAATGTTCAATGATCCAATAATATTGATGCAAAGTGGGTATATCAATCTATATAGTCATCTTGATGATACACTTTTATTTTAAAAATCACATGGCATGTCTGTGTTATAAATGTCTGAAAGGGTCAATCATAGTTTAGATACTCTTTTGTGAGTTGACAAAAATGTAACTAAATGTGTGTGCAGCAAATATCATATTGTTGTAGAATTGATATATCGTATCATAACAAAACTTGTGATTTACCCTCTTAGTAACAAGCACCAACCGATTCATTCAACATGGCATTAACAAATGCAAAAGCACACAGAAATGACAGTTGGCTCCATCCACATTTTGACCTAGACTCTTAATATAATAGATGAAAATAGCAGTGGACCTAAGACAGAACCCTGGGGCCCCCCATCACGAATGTTTAGCCAGTTAGAGATGAGTTCATCAACTTGGACACATTGAGAGCTCAGACGTAATACACAAACCAGCCTAATAGTTGCAGCAATAGTGTTACATTTCTTTCTGAAACCATAACCAATTCCCTCAACTGTTCAGTTGTATCATAGCTGTGTGGAAGGTGTTTGGTTATCTCACCATGGTCTGATGTGATTATAATGTTGACACAGTGCTGAAGGTCTCTCTGTGTCAGGCCATCCATCAGCGTGCCCAAAATCTGGTCCACGTTTTCCAAGGCCTGAACAACCTGAAAGCACAAGAGCAGCATTTTAAAGCTCTAACAGAGTCAATGTTTCACTGTGGCAGGAGAAACTACATGCCCACCACGTCAACACCTCAAGAACAACTTGTTTCAGCAAATAAATAATTAGCAAATACCAACCCCGTTTTTCATTTTTAGGTTGTTAAATACATACAGACGTCTCATAGATGCTAAAGAGTGCGTGTGTCAGTATGAGACACAGAGGGGCGTAACAAAACAGCGTTGGTATTTGACAACCTGGTATGATAATGGTTTGCCATGTAATGAACTAAAATGGCTGTGTCACCACGGTTCATAACCTTGACTTCATTAAATGGGGCTTGGTTTAACATTTAGGAATGGAGGCAAGACACCACATGAAAAATGTCAACAAACACTGGCAAGGTTAGTTGTTAGATAAAGATAAATAAAACACTGTGTTTAACACAATGCTTCAACTAGTCCTCAATATTGTAATAATTACATCAGTGAGATTACAAAATGTTTCCTGGAATGGTTATACTGATGACCAGCTTTCTCTTGATCTCTTGGATCAAGAGAAAATTAATCGCCAACTCCTGAGAAAGTCAATTAATAAAACTTTTAATTAAATACACTTTTCAAGTAGAAATGCACAAACTATACTAATTTAAGCTTTGCAAATGTGCATATTTGCAACGTTTCTTCATTTCAGGTGATAGTAAACACCTTTGGCTTGAGATAATCTAAATGGTCAATTACAAACATTTTCTGTCCTCTTAGTGTATGTCAGTGGATAACTTTGTCCAGAATTAACTTTTTAACTGGTTCTGCTTGATGTTCTTTCAGTTAAACAACCATTGTATAATCCCAGGTTTCAATGTTTAGTCATTTACTGACCTGGCTGCTCCCTGGCCCATAACGATGTCCTGATGAGTCAGGTTCATCCAGGTACAAAGTGTAGAAGTCAGGTCTAAAATCACAAAGACAACAGTTAAATGTGATATACAGTGTTTTTTTGATGGTGACTCACAACATAATCTTTATCATGGCGATGAAGTACATGTAATACCTTTGTCCTTGAGGTAAACTGAGCCATTCAAACAGCGTCGACACTCTCTTTTCAAATGCAATGCCCCTGTGCACCAAAAAGACTTCATGTAATTTAACACATCAATGCACCACCACCACGTGCCATTTGTCATGGATTTAAAAAGGATTTAATGTAATGGCATCACTCTTACTTGTCGTACACCTTGTAGAAGTCTGGGAAGGTGCCATTGATGGCGACATCTGAGCCAGGCCAGAAGAAAGTTGCTGCTTTTAGTTTCTGTCGCATGGCAGTGATCCAGACCTGAGAGGAGAGGAGAGGAGAGGAGAGGAGAGGAGAGGAGAGGAGAGGAGAGGAGAGGAGAAGAAGTTAAGTGAAGAGAAGGGAAAGGACAGGACAGGACAGGACAGGAAAGGAAAGAAAAACAGGAAAAGAAAATGAAAGAAGAGGAAAAGAGACAAAAGGAGAGGAGCTGAGAATGTCATCTAACTTCATGATTAATTCAGACACAATATGATAGACTAATACCTAATTCATTCACCTCAGTGTTTGGTCCATTAGGATAAAAGAGTAATCTTTCACAGCCCAGTCGAGACTGATGGAAATCTAACAGCATATTTTTATGCTAAATCAATACCTATTAGACTGATCTGCAGAGAGAAGTGTTTTATTTATGCAGCAGCCTTGTAAGCATGTTTTGGCAGATGCACTTAGTTGTATTGGTTCATTATGAAAGAATGCATTCCAGGGAGTCGTAGTTCATCTATCTTTCCTCCTGGAAAGCCAGATCGCCGCTGCATGGTGTATTTTCAGCCTGTCACGCAGTTGAGGAATGAGATTTAAGAGGCATCCCGTTTAAAATGGGAACCACAAAGCGTCTAAACAAGCACAACTCACTCACAAGCTGTCATTTAGCACGAGCAGAATCCATAATTATATCAAGAAGCTCATTATGGGGAGAGCTGAATCTGAGCAATGAAACTAAGCGCTGTCAAAAAAATGAACAAAAAAAAAAAACCAACAAAAAAACAAAAAACAAAACAAGTGTCTTGTGCCGTACACAGACAGCAAATTACAGTATGATCTGAGCACAATGCTTCATATCTTACACAAGACAAGTGTCTTCTTGGGTCATGTCAGGTTTTCCACAGAATCAGGGTGTGTTAGCTTTCACAATTCACAGAACAATACTCCTGCTGAGATGGAAATGCTATAAAAACATTGCTCACAATTGTCCTGCTGAGACCTAGCTCAGCAAAAATTCTGTCCCTGCTTTGGTTTTTTCAAGATTAATATTTACTGACCAGTGAATTAACACTTTTGTACAACCCTGATTCCAAAAAAGTCGGGGCGCTTTTGACCCATATTCAATTGTTACAGTAGAAAGAAGAGACATTTAAAGTTCAAATCAATTGTAAATGCACACTCATTTTGAATTTGATGCCTGCAACATGTTTCAAAACAGTTGGGACGGGGGCAGACTGGGAAAGCTGTGGAATGCTCAAAAATCACCTGTGTGGAACATTTAACAGGTAAGCAAACCTTAAGTCTTAAGGTAAGAGCATCTTAAGTCAAGCAAGAATAAGAAAGAATTTCACCTTCAAAACTTCAACAATTAGTGTCATCAGTTCCTAAACACTGACTGAGTGTTGTGTAAAGGAAGGGTGATTTATAACAGTGGTAAACATGCTCTGGTCTCAACTATTTTGGAACGCGTTGCTGGCATCATTATTCAAAATGAGCATATATTTATAAATATCTTGTCTTGGTACTGTATTCATTTGAATATGGGTGGAAAGGTTTTTGCAACATTTACATTCTGTTCTTATTTATGTGCTACACAACATCCTAACCTTTTTGGAATCCGGGTTGAACACAATATAGCGGTCACACAGATTCACTTACTGGCTCTCCTTGGTACCATTTTGAGTTGAATTTCTCTTCAGTTTTCAAGCTGAAGAAGGCATTTCGTGTCACATCATACATCTTGTTGTCCACAATCCCATGAGACTCTGGATAAAGACCCTGCAGGAATCAGAGATAACAATCAGTGAGTTGTGTTGATACTGTTGCTGCAGGGATTTAATGTGATTACCTCCACTCTCCTATCTTTCTAACCTAAATATTACTGCTAACCACAGCAGTTTATTCTATAATTACAGGATCTGGTTTCAACCAAGAGGTGAAATCCATTCTGTTCTGTTGCCGTTCCTCTCCACAAGCACATGTAAGCCATTAGCCCTAAATACTACTGTGAAGAGACCCTGACTCTGCAGGGAAAACCCCCAAATTTACTGCTGAACTGTGGTCCACTAACAGCTGTGGAGGGAAGTAAGTACATTTACTTTAGTTGTATTCATATTATATTTATATTAGTTGTATTTAATTTGACTGTTTCCATTTCATGCAACTTAATTTGTCTAGTTCTCCACATTTGAGAAGGAAATATGTACTTTTTACTCCGCTACCTTTATCTGACACCCATTGTTACTGGTTACATTCCAGGCTAATGAAACCAGCTAACCAGTTAACTAATACAATGGATTGTTAAAGATTAAGCCAATGGTGTCTAACCTTTTTGTCTTCTGACCTCAAAAAAAAAAAAGCAATGTCTACTCTGGGCCTGTTGTCATGTTTCAAATATTTATGAGCTGTTAGTAGTACCACTAAAATGTCCTCTAAAGTTCTCACATGGTTGCATTTAAAGAACTGTTCAGCTCTCACGGATGTAAAACTCTAAAGCAAAGATGACAGAATACTACAAAAAATGAATACAAATTTGTTTCAGAGAGCTTTTCTTCTTTCCTTTCCCATGATTTATCTCATAACCCCTCAGCTTTATCTTGTGACCCTTTGAACTGGGCCCACCCCTGAAAGCCACTGCACTAACTTCAGATGTCTGAGTATTTAGCAGTTCCCTGAAAGAGATGCTGCTCCTCTTCTCAGATGGTTCCATAAGCAAAGATTAAATTAAGGTGACAGTTCACTCCAGAATCAAAACCACACATTTTTCCTCTTACCTGTAGTGCTATGTAACCATCTAGATTGTTTTGGTGTGAGCTGAGATACAGATGTCTGCCTTCTCTAGAACAAAACAAAACTAGATGGCACTCGGTGCCTGCCAACTGTATCACCGTGCAGAGAGAAGTGTGCATCTACCCATGGATGAGAGGTTACAGCTCAGCCAAGGAGGACAGCATTAACATTTGCATAACTCTCTGTCACAAAGTTGACCCTCTCATCATGGATGTATCATAGAGAAGTGGATACATCATTGGAGGCGGGCCTCTGCTCATTTCAATGAGAGCTGCTCAGTGGTGCATGCAGACAACTTAGGTGTTGGAGCCACTGCATTGTGTGGCCCGCAAAGCAAGCACAATAGAGACTTCCTTTGGCTGAATGCCTAACTTCCGATTTAGCCTCTACTAACTTGAACAGGATAATATGATTTGATTTAATCACACGGCTCTTCTAGACTTTTCCACTTTCCAAATGTTATCAGACCAAATGGATTAAATCCTGAAACTGACGTGAGTCATTTGCAGGGGTTATGATGCTCTTTTTTCCCCCGCTGTTTTACAGCCAGTTCTTTCACGATTTAAGTCTATGGGGGGAAAAGTCTTTTTAGGATGTAGAGCATCATGTGACATCATTACACGGTTTGGCCTCTATGTCAAATTGGCTTAGGCTTAGGGTTAGGGTTAAATTGGCTTGTGCTCTTCCTGGGGACTTGCCTCTCATCCATGAGTAGATGCACACTTCTTTCTGTGCGGTGATATAATTGTCAGGTGTATTTTGTAGAAAGAAAATAATTCCGACATGAAACTGTTCACAACAAGATACTAGCCGAGTGCCATCTAGTTCCATTATATTCAAGAGGAGCCAGACATCTCTATGCTCAATATCTGCAAAACTCAGCAACGCACACCAAAACAATTGTAATGGATAAACAGCACTACAGGTAAGGAGAAAATATGTATTTTTAAATTTGGGGTGAACTGTCCTTTTAATGTATATAAAGTGTATATAAAGCATATACAGTAGAAATATAATTACATCTAGTAATGTTACATAAAATGCAATTAGGGATGGGTATGAGAAAGAAATACTATAATCAGTATTTGATGTTACATAAAGAGCTGACTGCGCAAAAGCGTGAACAGCAGTTTAACAACACACTAACCTATTTCTGCAAAATGGTAATAAAAAAACTGTTTAATCTTTTCACATCTTTTCATGCAATGTATTTATTTTTTTTGCACGAAATTATGGCGAATAGTACATGTATCGATGAGTATCAGTATTGACATCAGTATCAATAAAATCCTAAAGATACCCATGCCTAAATGCAACATAACATATATCACTTGCATGCACAGGCAAGTGTCTGCAGAATGGGTACTTTTTGATTTTTAACTGTATAGTAAAATTTGCTGAAAATACTTTTACCTAAGTAGGATTTTGAACGCAGGACTTTTACTTGTAGTGAACTATATTTAAACTGTTATATTTCTACTTTTAAACAACATCAGTTCTTCTTCTACCACTGACAAAACAAGTCAGACAAACAGTCTGACCAGCTGTCTCTGATAAATCAACCCCTGACCAGAAAACACTCACAGTCACGATGCTGTAGTGGTTGGGAAAGGTCTTTGTGGGATAGACAGGCCTCATGTATGATGCTGTTGTTCCGTCCTTTCCTGCAACACACAATAATGTTCTGTCACACCAGGACGCATAGCAAACCATGAAGAGCTGTAGAGTCAACATATTGGTGACTTACGTAACTTGCTGATGACGGGAAGGCGGCTGCCGTGGTCTTTCAGGTACGCCGCCCTGAACCCGTCCAGGGACACCAGGATGAGAGGAGGCCTGGAAAAACTGGGCGGCAAGACAGAGAGGAAGAATGATGCTGAGGTGGGTTTGTGAAATGGAATAATTACTCAGCAGGAGACACTGATATCTTTGGCACCAGCAGCAGTGATCAGTGTACAGTAGGCCGGTGTAGAGAGAATACAAAGCTGCTCTTTGACTAAGCAGGCAAATTATAGACCACACAAACACACACAGAGGAGGAGAACAGGAAGAGAAATGAGACTCTACTGGCAATATATCAAAGTCCTGTTAGTCCCTGCAGATTTCTTTGTTCCCTACAGTGAGACTTGGTCCACTCCCATGTCAGTGGGAGCACTACATTAATGTCGTAATTGCTACTTTACTCATGATTAGTGATAGAGATCAAAACATTACAGCTAAATAGGGCTGGATACTGAAACTTAATACTAATAATAACTCAATAATATCGACCATAAGTATCGACCAGTGTCAAGTAACACAAGTTGGCATTAAAATGATTGATCATATTGTTAGAATTCTTTGATAATATATTTAATTATCTAAATCAAGAAATGTTTCTACATTTAGGCTATAATTTACTTATTTTTTAAACTTTGGCGTGTTGTGTTGAATAAAAATAAAGGTATTTACTTTCCCTAAAGTATTGTTGTGGTATATGCACTGAAACTCAGGTACTGTATTGACACCAGTGTTGAAAATTATCACACAACACCCAGTCCAAAAGTACTTAACGCTAAAGTAGTACAAATAGATTATATGCCTGTTTGGGGCTGCAGAACAAGCTGAAAACATTATTTTATATTTATAAACATTATTTTATCCAGTATGACAACAGTTTGTGAGATAGTCATGATATGTAGATTCTTGTACATGGACACGAATTGTCAATATTTTTCCTGACAGTGAGCACAACTTCCAAAGTAATATGGATGAACAGAGTATTAAGAGCGAGAAAGACCTTGTACATACTTGCCAACCCTGACATCTCAAAAATAGGGATTTCAGTAGCCTGCAGATGACCGAAAACTGACACTTTTTAACTTAAAAGCAAAAGGAACAACAACATTTAGCCTCACCTATTCCAATTTCAAATTTGAGCAAAATAATACAGAAAATTAATACTTTACAAATGTTTTAGGGTGTGTTAGTTAGGCTAGACTGTGCCCCTTTCCTTTACAAATTTCCATAAGACACAGAAATTATTTTGAAAACATCTGGAATTTGCGTGAGTATTTCATTCTCTTATACTCTCCATTTCTCTGTCTCTCACTCACTAAGGAGGACGGGCATGCTGGATGGTGCCAGAAACAGGTTGTGACAATGAAAAAGACAAAATGTGAAAAATTCAGAATCAGAAATAAGGAGAAACACATGAGAATTGTGCCCCCAGGTAGGAAAATGGGAGAAGGCAGTGAAAAACAGCAGTATCCTGGGAAAATTAAGAGGGTTGGCAAGTATGTCCTGGCATGAGGAGGTGGGATAGAAGGATAGGTCACACAAACACAGGACTTTCAGGAGACTGAGGTTTAGTCCCGGTGTGAGACCGATAGTCAACAAGGATGTACAATTTGAATGTCATGCTAAGTATCATGAAAAAAAATTGGAAACTTGTGTCCATGTACGCAAATCTAATAGACTACATTTCTTAACTATTTCATTAACTGCTATGAGACTGAGTTATATACAGTTGTTATGGCCAACATGTTAGCAAACAGTTGCCCATTTGGACATTCAACTGACACAGACTAGTGTTTCTGGTCCAATATTCACTGTCCTTTTAGCTCTGTTTTGGTCTCCTACATCTCCTGAGAAACATATCTGTCTGTTTAGGGGTAAAATACTGCACGATGTTCACCAGATAGTTGCTAACGTTGTCTGACTGGAGCTAGACAGTTAGCTACAGTTGGTTTCATAGAACTATATGGAGGACAGCATGTGTCCTGTAAATTCATTTATATCTAATTTGATCATAGAACAGGAACCTTTTTCCCTTTTGCTTCTTCACTATACATACTTTGTAGTTCAGGTCATATAAGGTGAATGTTTTACAAAATTCAACTGTAAATCCATCAGGCCCCAGGGGCTTGTTATTTCGCATGGCTTTTATTGTCTCTTGGATCTCAACAAAATTATATCTGTCTGCAAAGTTTTCCTTTTGTTTTTTCATCTACCATTCATATGATATTTTGGTCCTTGCAAAAACAAAATTTGCATTAAAAAAAATTAACAAGTATAAAAATGTTTGCAATCAGCATTTTCCAGAAGAGCTTCTTCTTTGCATGTGAAGATTAAACCGCACATTAAAATATACGACACATAAAAGTGTGGTGTGCCAACAGAAACAATATAAACAAACCAAAGGGAATGATTTACTTTGATATAAAAAAAAAATATACAGACAACATTCATTTGTTTAAAGATGTTTTCAGACCAAAAATATCTTCATTTGGAGCCACAGGTTTTCTTTTCCACAGTCTAATGAGTCTGTCTGGGGTTACTCCCTTACCAAAGCAGAAACACACACACACACGTGACCACACACTCACACACCACCACCACTCACACATGTCTGATTAGTCATTAGCCTGGTTTCCATAGAGACGGTTATTTATTTCCACGTTTCCAACACCGTCATAAAAAACAAGAGTCATGTGTTTGGGTTATTTACACACTTCTAAAAAAAACCTTAGATGAACAGACTAGTCACAGTTTATTGCCCACTAAGAACTGCCTACTGGGAACAATGGGCCCAAGTCAACAACTCAGGATAAGTGTGGGCGATACAGCTGAGAAACTTCATTCTCACCACCAAAACATGCTGAAAGATGTTGGGAAAGGAAGAGAAGAGGAGACTGTGTGATGCAAACTAGGCCAGCTGAGATCTGAGGCATTATTTTCTATTAAAACCACATCAGTTCTCACATTACAACATCAGAGCCCGTGTATTGTATGGAGTGTTGTATTACCCAGGTGGACACTTTGGCTGTTGAACTTCAATATGAGGGTCCTGCAGCCAGACCTCCCCTCCTGATGGAAAAGAAGAGTGTTGTCAGTGAAAAGAGGTATATTTACAGTTGCATACATTATATTAGAGTTATCTGAACTAATGTGACTGTATCACACGATAGTGACATCAATTATGACCACATAAAGAAAATAGAAAAGACTGGTGACACGGACTTCTTTTGGAAGTCCTTGAAAAATTGGTTCATATTCTTCTCAAGTTTTAAAGAACTTTGCTATGATCAATATGGTTTGCCCACATAAAAGGTAAAAAAAACGACTCTGAAAAGGGGCTGGAAGCACATCTAGTCTTTCTCCCTCACTGGGAAATTTTGGATCTGGCTTCACGTCCACCCCACCACCCCTGCTTGGCTAGGTTGACTGGTGAAAGAGCAGTGTACATCAAGATGGCTGGCGTTAGCTTTAGAGGAAACATTGGAGAGATTCAGCCATACATGTCTGAGTCTCCGTCAGATCCAGACTCAGATGAGGAGTCTGTTGTGGACCAAAATCTGTGACTAGTAGACACATCACAATCATAGGCAGAGTTAACATCTTTTATTAGTTTATGTTGTTGTTGGCTTGTTAGCTTGTAAATGGCAGAGGCTGACACAGCTAAAGTGAACTGTTGCTCTCTGTACTGACAAGTCCAGCCTGCACTGGAGGTTTCACATTTCTTTGCCAGCATATGCATTAACTATGACCCACTAACTGCATCCCAATGGCAGTTAAAACAATCGCAATATGACTTTTTTAACATTTTAACATCTCCCAATATTTTCACACGTGCATCTATTAAGAGATATACGAAGTCTTGCAATACATCGACGCCATGTTTACATGATACCTGGGAGGCTACAGTTTTGGCTAAAAACATGGTGTAAAAGGCGTCTTTTGTGGTTAAAATTTAATGTCGCAGCTCGCGGACACGTGGATTACACCACACGAGCAGGATGGAGACATTTTGTGTTTGTTTTGTGTTCTTTTTCTTTTTTTTTTACATTTTATCCATGGTCACCATTCACTGCCATTGTGCTGGATTTGGCTGCAACCCTGTTTTCTGCTGAAACTCCTTATCATCTAGGGGTGGAACATCGCTTTAAGTCATGATCACAGGATAGCATTGTTATCCATCTTCACTACTCTTGATTCCATAAAAAAGTAAACCTTTACCTCATCTTTTATGCATATGGTGGTGTGTCTTTACACTGTGACAGTTTTCCTACAATTAGATTTAAAAGAAAAGCAATATATCACCTTGCTTAATGCAATATATTGAATTGTAACTCCTGTATCGTGATAAGTATTATATCACCAGATGCTTGCCAATTCATTGACCTACAGGGGACAGTGACTGACCACCAATCAGTGTTGCATGGCAGATAGCAATGTAGAGGTGGCAGTCAGAGCAAACCAGCCATGAATACAGTAACAGCTGCCGCCATGCCATTTATCACCATTACTGTTCATCAAACTTTAATATCTTGTTTAGCACTCTGATTTTAGCACAATGATCCCGTGTGTTATGTTTACTGCCACTAAAGAGATATAAATCTCGTCCAGTGAAGACATTTTTTTTCACAAGCACTTATCAGGCTTGTTACTGCCAATGCAAACAGCCGCTACAGTATGTGTGGGAGACACCAAGCTGAGCTACAGTTAGCCAGTGTTCTGCTTTTTTATACTTGGTAAAAGACTTAAGTCATGTTTATTTCACCACAGTTCAGAAGGAACAAGAGAAATCTGCTGAACTAAACTTTAAAATCCAAGCTGACGCATACAAGCTAATTTTTTAGCAGAAAAAGCAGTTTTTACACACAATATGCATTTTCTTGGGAAAATTGTCTGTATTAACACCATATGACAACAAGAATGTGATTATGTGTGTAGCACAAAGAAAATATTAATTTTTTTGTCATTTAATCTGCTTCTTCAGGCCTATCTGGGTGTGGTTTGATCATATTCAGTTGGCTGATCAGTGCTGGAAACTTGAGAAAACTCAACATCTGTGATTACATTTGGTGCATGGAAATACATGACATCACCTTTTTCCAATATGAGTCCAATTCATTTCAAACCAGTGGGAAAAGCAGGGACAAAAACAGAGAAACAAAAACCTCATGTGAAATAACACTGTCTAAACTTAGAAGATCTTGTGTTCATGATCACATTGTTCATCGTAAAAAGCCGATCGGTTAAAATTCAATGGATATGAGTCACAGTTTCACCGTCATACAGCAGGAAGTGAAAGTGCAGACACACCACTTTGTCATTCACACATTCATGAAATGATTTAAGACAGAAAGAGACTGAAGGTTTCCTGTGCTCCCTGCCCAGCAAAGTCTTTCCGCTGTGTCTTGGAGCAAGAAGAGAGCACAACTCTGTGAACCACATGAATGAATGTTACGTAAAGGCACAAATGGATAACAGCACAGACAGACTTCATGAACAAAGACAAAATACTCAACCATCACATTTTGGAGCCAGGCTTTGTGTTGGACAGGGTATATTGAAATGCAATAGAAACCATCTGGACTTTGTTCTCATGGAAACAAAACAGGGAGGAAATAAACAGCTTTTCCTACAGAGGTGTGATCATTTAACTAGTTACATCTCCTATTAGTAACTTGAAAAAAAGAAAATCGCTACCTCCACACTCACTGTTTTAATGTGAGACTACAGCAACCCACAACATGAACAGTTTTTTAAAACCTGTGTTAAACATTTTTTTGACACTTGATGGCAGTAAATACAAAATTGAAGGGCTAAACAACTGACAGTTGCCTATTGCGCAGGGCAAGTAAAATGCCGTGCTGGGCTAGTAAAACTGGGCAAGGGGTGGAAAAGAATTGCACTATTAAACTATTTTTGTAATTGTAAATGATTAAAGTTATTTTTTCAGGCAAAAAATAACAGAAAATGCTGTTTCAGCCTCTCAATATATAGCGATTTCACATTTTTCTCTGTTTATTATCATACTAAACTGAATATTTTTGAGTTTTGGACTGACAAAACAAGACATTTACAGACATCATCTTGGACTTTGAAAAACTGGGATTAACATTTTTAACTATTTTTAAGTGTCTAAGTGAGTAACTTAAACATTAATGTTAAACCCTGTTATGATGAACGCTTTAGCACACAGTTGTCTATTTACAAAACCAGTCGACAGAGAGCAACACTGGCATTTGGAGTTGTATTTCTGACCTGACTAATAATCTAATAGTCTAATATTCACTCTATTTTGGTCTCCACCATCTTCGGAGGGAAATATCTGTCTCTTTAGCAGCTACATGCTCCATTATGTTCACCAGCCATTCACTAACTGTGTGTGGTCTGTGTTATTTAGTGCTGAGCAGGTAGTATACAGTGGCTTTATCAGGGCTTTGTCACTGAAAACAACTGCATACGGAAATGATGGTGATAAAAGCTGTGAGAGCAAACCAAAATAGAAAGGTGGGGGCAGTAAAAGCAAAATAAGCTTAAAATACGACACTGAAATAAGCTAAGGGGAACTGATAGAATCAGGTGATAAATCCCTGTTGGGTCATCGCCATGAGTGACTATTTCGACATGCACATAGTCATATGATCCATTCTTAATTGAAGTTTAATAACTGGGATTAGGTGCAAAGACCATGCTTTGCACTCATCCCATTTCTGCACAGACTTTATTAAGTTCCTATGAAGTCAAAATTAGTGTTTAAATGTTTTAATCACACACGTATTGCATATATACCAGTATCTGGCAGTTACAAAAAAGTTGTTTTGTAGATATTCTCATATTTTAAATGCTATTTCAGACTTTGTCTTTTCCTGAAAAACAATTAAAAACTGTTGATGACTCGACCTGCACTAAAGGATGTACACTAAATTTGTGTCCAATGAAATGTTCTCTCACTTATGATGCAGCAAAGCATAGAATGAGCAAATATCTGCTCGGGAACTGACTGCCATGTTTCTGAGGAACAGACGTCACTGTATAAAAAAACACAACTTCATAACTTTATTTACAGATTTAGGTGAAACTGGATCATATTTTATGGAGAAAATATTTGCTGGTTTCCCCCTCTGATGTCTTCTGGCTGCTCAGCCTCAACTCTCGGTTATTAATTTCAAATTACGTTTCCTGATGGACAGATAGCTTAAGCTTACTTGTTGCTAAAGTAGCTAACCATGGCTGTTAGCTGGGCAACAGAACTAGAATCCGCTTCCTCCCAGTGAACATGACGTCACCGGGAACCAGCATGTTGGGAGCTAAACCGAGCAAGAAAACCTGTCGTCAAACTGGCCTCCATTGGCCTCAGAGGCTGTTTTGGTCCCAGTCTGACTGTGTTTACTGGGAGCTCTCAGTCTGGGAAGAGTTAGTTAACAGGGCTGCTCTGCTCTGCAATAACCCCTCCCTAGCTGCCTGTTTTACAAGAAACGCATAACCAATAAGCACTCAGTTAGCCATTTCATGACAGCTTTAAGCACACCTCGTCTGTTCCTTTCCCCTTTGGCTCAGTTTTCACATCCCTCCCCCACAAACCCCTTCTCTTCCTCTGTGTGAATACAGGAACCACTGGGGCTCTAAACGATAAGAGCTCATGAAGAGACGGTACTCCAACCCAAGAGTCTTGACTCCTATCTTCCATCCATAATAAGTCATAAACTATTCTAAAACCATATTTTTATTGACATGACATTTGTTAATTGATATACAATATTGGTCAGTGCAGAAGAAAATTATTTTCCAAGTTTTAACTCTGTCTCCCTGTGTTAATTGATCCTTGTTCCTTTTCTCTTCCTGTAATATTTTTTTTCACTCAGGGTTGCCACGGTGATTCATCCATGTCTTCCTGGTAAACAGGACTCCGCCCAATCCAGCATGTGAATCTGATTTTATGATCCACATATTTGATTTGGCGTCTGATTTTTTCTTACGGTGGATGCCATTCCTGACACAACCCTCATTTATCCAGGCTTAGGACCAGCAATTAGGAATGCACTGGCTTACACTGGCTGGGGAGGAACCTGGAGTTCCACGTATAGTAATACTTTATGTGAAGGGGTGTACATAAGACTGTCATAACCATGTCATGACACCTGTCATGAACATGAAGAAGTCTCTTGGTATGTTTATGTTTAAGTGTCATTAAGTCAATTATGTAATTTTAAAGTAGGCATTGTTTGAGATGTCTTTGTTATGAGAACCTGACATTGTTTAGCTTTGTGTTTAAACATTACATTAAACTGTTATATGTGGTTGTGGTTGGTACATTTTGAACTTGTCATAAAGATGTTATTACACTGTCAAATCATTTTGTAAGAGTGTCATTAATAATTTTCTGGACTTCCTGGGCTCAGCTTGCTCAGCAGCAGCACCATCTGAGGTCTGGCTAAACCCCCTGCCCACATATTCACTTTCCCTCATAACTACGTCATATTACTTAAGTTAAACATGCTTTCAACAAAGGAAGCACAACATATGGGGTAAGGACAATGCTGAGCTTTTGGAGAGGAAAAATAGGGCAAGGGATCACATACATATCTGACTAGGAAGAGATGAGTCTCATTTTAGTGTTGTAATGAAGTGTGAGTCGAAGGTAAAGTCTCTAAGCGTTTGTCAGGCACTGTAACTCAAAGAAAATACAATACACCCTCTATTGTTTTCTCCTGAGCAGCTCCTGGAGCACTTGGAAACAAAGTGCAGTTGCTCAAGCAACTGCCTTCCCAATATATCTGTCAAGTCTGTTGCTGACTGGACACATGACAGCAGGAGTCTTAGCATGTTGGTGAGAAAGCCCCTCCTCACTGCCTCTCGAGGCCAGCACTGTGGTTTGGACCGAACGCGGGGATGCTCCGTCTCAGGAGACAAGTAGCTGTGGTCTGTAATTCACGGGAAAACCCGCTCTCAGCGTTTTAAACTCCACACTGTCAGCCTCTAGGAAGAAGTCCTGGGTTATTTTTATTTCTTTTCATCTGTTTCCAAAGGCCTCACCAAGAAAGCAGCCCTTTGAAAGATGTTAAAGTTCCAAGAAAGCTGCATAGATGTGAAAAACGAAATATGAGTTTGGGTGAATGAAAAGTCAAAATTTATACTTCCCAAATGGCTTTCATCTTAGCTGGGTAGGAAGTATAAGTTAAAGGGAAATGCCACAGCAGAGGGAGCACCCCGCCCAGGCGGGGGACAGTTGCCCGCAGTCACCACCACTGCCCTCGATATGGAAGAGGGGTGTTTTGGCACGGCGGTTTGCAACAAAGAGCACACTGACGCCGCTGCCCACGTCTAACCAGAGGGAATCTATAGCTGCAGGAAACATGCCAACCCCGGGTGAACATTCCTGTCCTGCTTAACTGTGTGTCTTTATGACGTGTGTTGCAACAGTGGGCTAAAAAAGTCTGATTGCGCCAGCCTGACAGAAACATATCCTGTGAACAAATCATATGCAGGAGTTAACATTCACCTCTGGGCCTCTCGTTCAGTGGCTTGATGGTAACTTGATCCTCCTTCACTGCTGCTCTAAATGCTGCCAGTTTAGAATTTCTGAGGGAGCTGCTGTGGGACAGTAGCAGGCTCTGTAATAAGTACATTTTCTGGTAGTCCAAACTGTAGGTTTGCAGCCACACAGAAGCAGGATGTCTTTTATTGACAACTTGTAGTAAAGGCCATTTTCACCAGGCTTTACTGAACAAGTTCTCTAAAATGTAACCTGGGATGGTTATTTCTGTCTGTCTCTCTGTTGCAGGCAAACTATCTCCATTCAATCTGTGACAATTACTGCATTCTTTTAAAGGTAAAAATAGTTTGCTTCCCATTTTCTGGAGCATTAGCGCTCAGAACTTAAAGGGATAGTTTTTATTATTTGAAGTAAGACACTTACCCATAGTCAATGTAATAGCTACAGTAGGCAGTGGTCAGCACACCCCCAGTCTGGAGAGGCAGAGAGGAGTACCAGTGTAGAAAACTAATCAATGTACTGCTTTGGATGGGATCCTATCTAAATAAAATGAACATTAGTTTAAGTGTATAGTATATTAAGAATATTTCACCACTTTTCTGTCAGACAGTCTTTTCTGATGGGAGACCACCAAAATAGAAGCCAAATATTGCTCTCCCCAAAGCAACCAGACTCCACAGGTGAAATAAGTATTTTTATCTCACAGGAGTTGCCGGTCTCCTCCTGTCTTGATCAGTTAATTGCATTATTGTGTGACTTTAGTGTTTTAAAAAGTTTGTTTGGATTCACACTGTAACACATCTCGCAAGACTTCTTATATCTCTTAACGGACGCACGTGTGGAAATCTCGCGAGATCAACGCCATGTTTACATCCTACCGGCTACATGCTACAGTTGACATTTCGGCTAAAAACATGGTGTAAATGGCGTCTTTTGCGGTTAAATTTTAATGTTGCGGCTCGCGGACACTTGGATTACACCACACAAGCAGGATGGAGACATTTTGTGTTTGTTTTGTGTGCTTTTTTTAACGTTTTATCCGTAGCCACCATTCACTGCCATTGTACTGGATGAGGCTGCTACCCCGTTTCTGCTAAAACTCCAGGATTGTTTTGTGAACTGAAGATCCTCACCCATCATCACATCAGCATAGTGGTGAGTACATACTGAGTGGCTTATTCTGGGAAAGTGGAATATCGCTTCAAGAAACGCAATCCCCTCAGTAATGTACCCATTGTAAATCATACTTTGTGTAAAACTAATTTATAAAAGTTAAAAAGTTGCCATGTAGAGTTCCTTTCTAAATAAACAAAGTTCTCTTTACTTTTGTTTCTTGTCAGAAATCCTTATGGATCTAAACCATTTGTTCTAAAAATTGAAACCTTCACTGTTCACGTCCAAGCTTGACTGCTTATAATGTGTCAGCCTTTTGCAACTTTCCTTGGCGAGTTACTATCAACCGTTTAACAAATGTCATTGTGTGAATAAGATACAAACAAGATCCTGCTCTGTTGTGACACTAGTAGTGAAAAAATCCAAAGTTTACCTTTAAATTTCAGCCTTGCTATATTGTAACTGAAACCCTACAGTTTGGTGACTGTGATGATTGATACGACTAAGGTGTGGAAACAGACTCAAAAACATGCTGTAGCTGTCAAATCAAGACAGTACCTACCGTTGCCATCACTGCTCTTTCTTAGAGAAATCACCACAACGAGGATGGCCACCAGAAAGCAGAGCAGCAAGACCTAAAATCCAGAGGACAAATGTCATGACGTTTGTTACAGTTACTGAAGATAACAGTTTATGCATCACATGCAGCTGTCAACAAACACATCTGACAAGGTTTAGATTTAACTCTTGTTGAGTAGAAGGTAAAAAGACAAGAGGTAAGCACTCTTGAATAATGATCAACAATGTTCTTGCCTGTGCTCTTTCGATGAGGGACCAACATTTTGTTTGTTAGTTGTTAGTAACTATTTTCAAACTTCATGGAAGTGAAAACTGAACAAAAAAAGAATGACATTTTACAATGGTATTTTGAATGATATTGTGGTGAAAACGGCCTTGGCAAAAGCTTGTTCTACTGGCTCTCTAGACATACTCCAGTGTCAGCTACATGCCTTGTAACCATAATATAAACATACTGTGACAGACTTCTGGCCCCTTGGGAGAAGTCATAAATCAGGACATGTTGCTGCTCATAAACACTTCCTTCATTTCCGACAACAAAAAGCGTGCTGTACATTAACTACACAACAGAAAGAATGTATTTATCCACTTGGCTCTAGAGCTTGCAATGTCTGACGTTTGGTCCACCACTTTGGTTCAGACACAAATGTCTCATAGGGACTTTATCCTTCCAGCTCCCTAGTACAAAGTCAGTGTAATGTCCAATTAACCCTTTGCTAAGCCCCGCCCTCCTTAGTTACTGTTGCTACATCTGTCAAGCTTTCCACTCAGACTCACTCAGGCACAGCTAAAGCTAAAGCTAGCTTACACCCCTGCAAACATTGATCAGATGGTGAGATACGAAATGTACTGTATATGTATACGAAAGATGACAGAAAAATGCTCATTAATGTGGGAAAAGAAAGTGCAGGGATTAGAATAAGCACAGCAAGCTTTGAGACCGTCAGAGCAACATCACGCCGGGAAGAGAGCCAGAATAAGAGCTTAGTTAACCCAGCTAAGACCTAAGGGTGCTAACATCATCAGCACACCCTCCCCCTCAGACTCCCCACATAATAAATCACAATATAACACCTGGGAATAAGAATTTGGCAGATGTAGTGGTAACATACGTTTGAACAAAAGTTTTAGCTGGCAACAGTAAGCCAGACATGCTAATATACGCAGCTTAGTTTAAGTTTAATCCATTCCCGATGTGTGCTTTTGTGTTTTACTTTTTCGAAAGACTATAAAAAGACCATCCAGACTTATAAAACATCGCTGGTCTTACAGTAAGAAATGCAAAGCTTGACAGCCTGCAGCGCTCTAGTTACGGTTAGTTATGGTTGCTAAGCTATGACTGAACAGTTGCTGTTCGCAGGAGGGGGCGTAGCAAAGGGTCATTTGAGGCCCATGTGTGGATAGAGCAGGTCATTGTCCAGAGAATTCACAGCAAGTGAGTGGGCGTGTTAATGACCTGTTGAGGGTGCATGCAGTAGCTGATTTGTACTCTTTTCTCCTTGCTATATTGTTTTCCACTCTGTCTTTGATATCAGGCACAATTACATGCAGTTGTGATATCAATGCAAAAACAGTCATTAATGATGACTTGGTAGCAATCTCCTGTTGTGTGCTACATGTATGAAAGGGCAACTTCAGACAGTGTTGGGACCTGACTGTCTGGAGTTTGTATGAGAAAATGGCTTTTGTTTTTTTGTCAATGCTTGATTCATTCCTTTATTATTTTATATGTTTTCTGTAAGACTTGAATCTTTATTCAGGATGGGATAAAGGTCTCGCAGTGTCGAGTGACGGTTGGCTGGTATTTATTTCCTTAACCCTGCCCAGTGTAATCTAATCAACTCCACCTTCCCACATTACACCATCTCCAACTGTCCAAATGTTGGTCTTGGCTGTCTGTAATTGAAAAATCAAAAGGTGGCTGTAGGCGTAGCTGCTTCTTGATAAGCAGCTGGCTCTTTGTCCTATCTGTTTGTAATTAGAGGGGCTTTTCAAAGACGTCTGTGTATATTCACAGACGGTGGTGTTCAGCAGGTTTATCAGTGCTGCATATTTTGAAGTCCCTGAAACACCCACACCAGGCCTGTAGAAGTTATCACGGTCATAAATAAAGAGGTGTCTTGCTGTGCCACCTCGCCACAGTTGAATAGAATTACAACATCCAGGTCCTGTGTTCATGATTTGTATAAAGGAAGCATATTTCTTTACTGTTATTACTTTAATAATCTTGTGAGCCCTCTGATTTATCTTGGGACCACTTAATATGGTCCAACCAAGTGCAAGTGGAACAATAAATGCTCACTCATCACAATGACATCAACTTCTCCCAATGAAAGCAGTGACGCAAGTTTCTACAAAAACATTAACTTCCTCAGCAAAAAAATATTGCATTATTTCTTTTCTTAGATGTTACCTTTTTCTGCTTCAAGAATTCTATTTTGTCATTTTAATCTTGTCCCACTGTATCTCAACAAGTCCCGAGACTCATTAGAGGGATAGCAGAGGTGGGAAGTAACATATACTATTAATTATACTGTTCACAGCAAGTGAGAAAGGCTTTTCTGACAGGAAACTGCTTTTATATAAGCCAAATATCACTCTTCCAAACCAACAAAACTCTGTAGACAATATCAGTGATTCTATCTCTGGGAACACAGGAGTTGCTGGTCTACCGGTGCCTCGACCTATTAGTTTGTTTGTTTTATTGTCTGACACTGTTATTGCATGCTTTTAAAACCCAAAGTCACACAAGAACACAAACAAACTAAATGATCAAGGCAGTAATAGTCCAGAAGCTCACACATTCTGCAAGGTAAAATTACTGACTTTGCCAATGAAGTTTGGTTGGTTTGGAGAGGGCGACATATGGCTCATGTAACTGCTTTCCTGTCAGAAAACGGCCAAGTAAAACTGTGAAAATATTCTTAATATAGTGTACACTTATACTAACACTGATTTTCTTGCGTGGCTAAAATACGTTTTGTTGTTGACCCTGTCCACAGCAGTACATTCCTTAGCTTTCTACACCAGTACTCCTGCTTCTCCAAACTGGGGCTGTGCTGATTGCCATCTACTGTAGGTTATACACTGACTTGGACAAGTACCTCATACAACCCCACTTAAAATAATTTGAACTACCCCTTTAAAGTTAGATCCAACTTATCTCTCTTCTGCTTTCAAACCCAGGGCTTTACATAATACCCATACATCCAAAACAAGTTAAGCTGTGACTGATATGTTTTCTTGTTTTCAGACAAATACAACCCTCTGACTCAACACTAGACTAGATATTTTCATGCTGTAGTTCTTTGATTTAAAAGCTACAGTCCTGTACTGTTAGTCTCAAAAGCAGGATTGTGGGAATCATCACCCACAAGTAATCCATTTAGTGCAATTCACATGCACAAGAATTCCTAGACAGGTATGAAAATATGCAGCTGTGTGTGCGTGGTGTCTGGGTATGAGCACATATTTTCTACAGCTATAGGTGAAAACAGAGAGAGACCTGGATTAGACCAGTTCCTTGTGAAAGATGTGGTTTCTGTGGGTTGTAAAAGTAAACTGTCTGTCTGGCAGAAACCTACTCGTCTGACTCTTAAACACTACACTAATTTCAGTTTTGTCTCTATTGTCTGCATGGTAAAGATGTGACTAGACTGTTAAGAATCAAAATCAAACTCCACAACAAAGTCGACATGAAAAATGTCTTTCTACAGATGCTATTTGTTTGAAACATCAATAAGTAACCCACATGTTGGAGTAAAAATAGCCCTGCTTTTTGCCTTTACTCCCAAGATGTTGCAATCATCCTCTTGCAATACTGTAATACAAATATCACAATTACAAACAGATGTATGGTGGCTGATGTATGACAGGATGAGGTATACTGTTGTCTAGAGATGAGTATATAATCAGTACCAAGCGGACAGCAACTGAAATCACCGGTTTTGGAGGTTTTAGCTGGAGTTTGTAAGTAAACAGTTTGAAAGGTGTGTTTACTATACAGTTTACTGTATATTTCAGTGATGAGGTAAATTAGTGGGCATATACACTTAAAGGGATAGTTCAGATTGTTTGATGTAGGGTTGTATAAGGTACTTATCTCAATACAAGCCAGTCAGCACACTCCCACTTGGGAGAAGCAGTAGGTGTACTGGTGTAGGAAGCTAAGCACTGTACTGCTGCTGACAGGATCGGCAGCAAAACATATTTTAGCCATCTAAAAAAGATCCACCAACCAAGTGTACACTATATTTACTTTGCCATCACAGCCTTTTCTGACAGGAAACCTTAGTTATATAAGCCAAACCTCACTCTCCAAACCTACCAAACTCCATAGGCAAAATAGTCATTTTACCTTGCAGAACACAGAGGTTGCTGGTCTACTGCTGCCTCGTCTGGTTAGTTTGTTTGTGTTGGTGTTTGACTTTGGTGTTTTAAAAGAATAGTCTGGATTCACCAAACTCACACAATGACACAAACAGACTAACCGAATGAGGCACTGGGAGACAAGCAACTCTCATGTTCTGTGTAGAAAAATGACTGATTTCACCAATGAAGTTTGGTTGGTTTGGAGAGAGTGATATTTGGTGTATATAACTGTGATTTCCTGTCAGAATGCACTGTCTGAAGGTAAGGTAAAGCAGTGAACATATTCTTAAATATGTTCAGCATGCACTGATATAATTGTTTTGGGTGGCTAAAATATGTTTTGCTACTGACCCTTTCCGCAGCAGTACATTGCTTAACTTCCATGCTGGTACTCTGCTTCTTGAAAACGGGGGCATGTCGACCACCAGGTCTATGGACTATGGATTAATATCTCATAAAGCACCACTTCAAATAATCAGAACTATCCTTTTACAATGTGCCATTTTTGTAAGACTCTGACATAGCACTGACAACAGATACATGAAAGTGCTATTTAAAACACATAATGATATTTTTCTTTCTAATTCTTTTAATTATGGTTTTAGTCTTCATGTAAATCCCCAAATGTTTCCCAGATTTAGTTTCTCTTTGGATTTAAGTGCGGTTTGTTTCAATGCCTCAAGCAGTTGTGAACAATAAAAGCTGCTGTTGTTTCTGAGTCCCTTCCTCTGTGACAAGAATCAATTTTTGTGGAGCACAAACGAAACAGTCATTCTTATGTCCAAGCAGATTCTCATCCAAGTCAAAAGATAGATCGTGACAGTAAGTGAAAGGCAGCTGGGCTTGTTGTTTGGTCTTTTAAAGAGCACAGAATACTGACTTTTACCAAATGTAAATCCAAAAGCAGGAGTATTTACCTTCAAAATCCTGCCGCAAGAACTTAAGATAAACAGGATATGTCCTGTATATGAATATACCCTCAACTCCATGTGTTATTGAAAGCTTGATTGTCATCATTCATACTTTATGTTGCACATTTGTCAAAGTGACATATACACAGTATGCAGGGACACAGTGGGGGGTAAACCCCAGCAAACTGTTTAACCACCTCTTTGAAATGAGGCTGAGAGTTTACTCATTTATAAAGTCCAATCCCAAAAAGTTGGGATGTTGTGTAAGACCTAAATAAAAACAGAATGCAATGATTTGCAAACAATTTTCAACTTGTATTCAATTGAAAACAGTACGAAGACAAGATTTTTAATGTTCAAACTCAAAACACATTATTGTTTTTTATAAATAAACACTCATTCTGCATTTGATGTCTGCAACAAATTTCAAAAAAAGTTGGGACAGGGCCCATCCAGTTTGTTTACCAGCATGAAAATTCAAAAGCCGGCATCTGTGAGGTTATGGGGATGTGGTAGTGGCCATGGCATGGATAACTCACACATTTGAAGGCACCGTTAATGCTGAAAGGCGCATACAGATTTTGGAGCAACATATGCTGCCATCCAGACATCTTCTTCAACTTTTTCAGAGACGTCCCTGCTTATATCAGCAAGACAATGCAAACACACATTCTGCACGTGTTACAACAATGTGGCTTAAAAGAGTTCAGGTACTAGACTGACCTGCCTGCAGTCCAGACCTGTCTCCTATTGAAAATGTGTGGAGCATTATGATGTGCAAAATACAACAACAAAACCGGACTTTCGAGCACCCAAAGTCGTATATCAAGCAAGAAAGAGAAAGAATTTCAATTTCAAATCTTCAACAATTAGCCTCCACAGTTCCCAAACACTTACTGAGTGTTGTTAAAAGAAAAGCTGATGTATCACAGTGGTAAACATGCCCCTGTCACAGGTTTTGTAGAAACATGCTGCAGGCATCAAATTCAGAATGGGTGTATTACAAAAAAAACAGCAAAGTTAATCTTGTCTTTGTACTGGATTCAATTGAATATAGGTCAAAAAGTATTTGCAAATCGTTGCATTTTGTTTTTATTTACGTTTCACAGTGTCCCAACTTTCTTGGAATAGGGGTTTGTATTTTCAGATCAACTTTACCAATCAATGAGGGAAAACCCAAAGTTTACCCACCTCTGCATTTACCACTACACTCCTGATAGTATGTACAATGGAAACTGATTCTGGCCTCTAAATAGAGCTGAATGTTTTCATTGAGCAGTCAGTCAAAAGAAAATATGTAACTATTAATTATTAACCTTGGTTATTTTCCAAGGAAATTTGCCAAACAACTGGATTGTAGGCTACACTTTGTGCTCTAGGATAATGTGATCGCCAAAAGTATGAATAAAAATACTAATATTCCTTAATCATAGTAATGAAAGTGCCAAATATATTAAAAATAAAGATCGAAATGCTCATGCAAGACCTCAGTTCAGATCAGTCTTTATTGTCTTGCCAGAAATTTGGCTTGCTGCAAAACCAGACATTGTTCAGCACTACTCTCCACTGTGTCCAGCACTGTATGCCTCAGACCTTTTTTTCTTTTAGCAATGCTGTTTAAAATGGTATTGAGTATCACTTTTTTAAAACTAGTATTCATGGTTTAAATATTCTGGTATTGTGACAACTCTCGCCTGTGTCTGTGTCCTGCAACCCTCCAGACATCAAGATTAAATATCTGAAATATGATCTGGTGCTGCTGAAAAAACCTCACTCTCTGACGTCCTGACTGCACCAAACTCTCAGCTGAAACACCACACTTTTGGACCACAATCAGCACTAAGGTCTTAAAGATCCAGTCCTCCTTCATACTAACAACTGTAGATCATCGCCACACATAGGGGCATTTCGTCTGCTGGCCTCTTGTCTTTTTGCACTGGAGTGAAAACATTTTGTTTCCATTTTCACACTGGCACCACTGACCGTCTGGGCTGTTTGACAGCTGTGGATTAATCATACTGAGAGTAAACAGTAGGGAATGTCTTCTAGTTTGAGTAGCAAGAAACAGCTAAATTAGAGTTTTTGCTTAAAAAATGACTGAAATGATTATCAGAATAGTTTCCGATTGTTATTTTTTTCTAGTGACTAATTGCTTCAGCTCTCAAAGTCACTATAAACTCACCATCTAATGGAGTTTATGGACATATTTCAAGTTTAGACACATGTTGAGATTCTACAGTACACTAGGGACTCTTATAAAGATACAGAAGATAAAAATGGCATTTAGGTGACTATATAAGTCCACAGAGTAGCACAAAAGCACTTTGTAGCTAGCACCAGAAAACATCTGGTATTTTTTCACTATTTTTGCTTTAAAAAATGATTGAAAAGATAATCAGAACAGCTGCTGATTATTTCTTCGTCTATCAACCAATTGTTCACCACTAAGAATCACTATAAACTCAGCATCTAAGGACGTTTATGGACACATTTCCAGTTTACAGGCACATGTTAAGGTTCCAACAGTCGCCTTATAAAGACACAGAAGACAGAAATTACATTTGGGTGACTATATAAAGTCTACTCAGTGGCACACAGATGCAATATGTAGCTGGAACCAGAGATTTTTTAAAAGATTTTGCTTGAAAATGACTGAAGCGATTATAAAAATAGTTCCTGATTATTCCGTCTACTGACTAATTAACTAATTATTTTTACTCTGATGGTCAACACAATGAGACACATCTTAAGAGAGTTTATGGACACACTGCATGTTTATAGACACATGTTAAAGTCCTGCAGTAACATTATGGAGCCTTATAAAGATACAGAAGATAAAAAATTACACCTAGTGACCCTATAAAGTCAACTGAGTAGCACACAAACACACTTATGTAGGTGGAACCAGAGAACGTTTAGAATATTTGGTATCTTGATAAATGACTCGTCTAATTTAATCTATTAAGAAATCAACTAACCGTTTCCGCTCTTATAGTCACTACTACTCAGCATCTAAGGGAGTTTATGGACACATTTTAAGTTTATAGACACGTTAACGTTCTAGAGTAACACTATAAAGCCTTACAAAGATACAGAAGATAAAGATGACTTTAAAGCTATTGGATACCACACAGATGCACTATAATGTAGAATATAAGAGTGTTTTTGATAATATGGTTACAGGTGCAGGAAGACACAGTTTGTGTCAGTTTGAAAGCACTTAAAAAAAGAAAAACAAACAAACAAACAAAAACAAAAAAAAAACAGCAGCTGCAACAGAAAGAGTGGGAAAAAAAGTAAATAAGACCATGTGGCCTTCACTCTTAGTAGTGTTAGTGAGGAGTTAGGTGGTCAGACAGAGAGACAGGTAGGTATGTATTAGTCCTGTTGAACGTACCCCAGTAATGATTTTACAGTTATTCCTCTTCTTTCCTCGTGCATTAGCTCTCCTTTGACTCTCCAGCTCTGATGCCCCAAATAAAGTCGCAGCCTGTTCAGCCGAGCGCTCCTCTCCTTTGGTTACCTCCATGCTGCTGCTGCTGCTGCTGAGCGCTACAAACTAACTCCTGCCAGTGTTTTCCAGCAGCAGGGTACGAGTGGCAGCACGGTGAGGAGGGTGAGGAGTGCGTGCTGTAGTGAGTGGTAGGATATGACCCCTCTGCTCAACTGTAGCACCGCCTCGTTCCTCTCCGTCTTTAAGTTTACGGCAGCAGCAACAGCAGCAGCGCCAGCATGTGATTGATCTGAGAGAGCTGTTGATTTAAGAAAGCAGGGCAGCAGACCTTTGCTATTTTGGCACAAGTGTCATTTTCCAACGAAATCTGTTGACCAGTAAATCTCACTTGGCCACTTGGAGCTTTAATAAAAAACACAGATAAACTCGTTTTGAAATACGTGCCCCAAAGGTGTTTGTCACGGCTAATTTCTCAGCTGTTGCCCTAAGCAGAACTAACAGTCAGACAGCTGTTGAAGAACTTCATTGAAGAGGAAGGCCTACCTCAAATTGCGGCGACTGAGTGCTGCCGCCATCTTGTGGTCCAACCGGAGTGGTGCGCTGGACTCAACAGTTGGGTCCTATTAAAAAAAACAAATCGAATAGAGCTCAGCCTGGGGTTTTAATTTTTTACAGAATCAACATGTTTTTGAACAGAAGGTTTTCAGTGTTTGACATTTGACCGAGATGGGTAGATATGAGAAATGAAAACGTAACGTTACCATTTTGTCCGTTAATATCGAGATGAAATGTAAAAATGACGTTGTGTGCCTATTTTATGAAATAACATGCCAAAAATCGATTTATTTATTTATTTATTTTTTTCATTTTTACGGCAAAAATCTTCCTGTAAAACATATGTTTGTTCAAATTTATACAACAGTTAGTTCCGACCAAGTAATTTGATTGGACGAGAGACATTGCATGAGCACTAATATAGAGCACAACATCACTGGGACTTTTAACTACATGTATCACTCCGCTTTATCGTGTTGTAATAACCGTTAGCCCACATTAACGTCACTATGACTAAAATATAGACCATAGAGACAGGAGGTCGAATACAAGAAGAGCAGTTTTAACAGCTTTTTAACTGTTTATCACGAAAAAACAACGTGTGCTTACGTTTTTCCATTGTTACAAAATGATTGGCATAAATATAGTCTATACATGGCTTAAACATATATAAATTAAAAGATCGTTCCTTGAACAGTTTTAACAATCAGCAGGTGGCGATATTTTCACAAGTGCATCAGAGATATACGAAGTCTCGCGAGATCTACGCCATGTTTACATGCTACCTGATACAGTTCACATTTCGGCTAAAAACATGGCACGGTCTCCAATCACTGCCATCAGCTGCGACCCTGTTTTCTGCTGAAACTCCAGGACTGTTTTGTGAACTGAAGACCTTCACCCATCCTCACATCGACATAGGGGTGAGTACATATTGAGTGGACTATTATTCTGCGGTGGAATATCACTTTAAGAAGTCTAAACTGAATACAGCCTTGAGGCAGTTTTATTGATCCATCAGGGCAAGTAAGCTGGGAGACCTGTAACTCTACACAAAGTAGTTTGCAAGCTAATGTCAGTGTGCAAGAAAATGTTTGTGTTGCTTGGCAACAGTCTAGTCAAGTGGTGTAACTATTTGTTTTGGCTGAGTCAAATAAATGAGTACATAAACAAAGAAATTATAATCTGACATTGACAGTTATTATTGTTACCTAATAAATGGCACTTGTAGAACTCTATGAAAGCAATATCAACACTCGAGGTTGTGCTATTCAGTCCAACATCACATATTGCTTAAATGACACATTCTGACATAACCAACTGATTTCCATCTGTCAATCAACCTTCAACTTTTAGCTGTGCAGAGCTAAGGTTATTATTTAGCTGCAGTATTGTACGTCGGTTTGTCTTCCAAGATGTTGGCCACCTCAAACCTCATTCCGTTTCTCCAAAATACAGAAGTTACCTAGTTATGGGCTGCTGACTAGAATTTATTTACTTTCAGAAAATAATGTTGGCTACATGAAGCATACAGCGGACTTAGGGCCTCACTGAATACTGTGCAAAAACACAACTTGATAACTGGTACGAAAACACAAATTAATGACTCCATTCACTGATTTGGTTAAAACTAGGTAATATTATATCGAGAAAATGCTTTCTGGTTTTCCTCCTGATGTTCTCCAGCTGCTCACCTCCAACTCTGGGTCAGCATTTCTGCTAGCTTAGCTGCTGTTAGCAGCAGGTAGAACCATGATCAGCAGCCTCCCAGGGAACACAACCAGACCAGGCCTGAACACAGCCTCTGAGACCTACAGGGAATACAGTACCAATGTCATTTAAAGAATTTCCTGATGGAAAGATGGCTTTATTTGTTGCTAGAGTAGCTAACCACTAACTGCCATTAGCTCAGTTATCGTGCTGCTGAGTTAGCTCATTGAGCCTCCAGGGTGCCAGGAGCCAAACACAGCGAGAAAAATGTTGTTGTACTCACCATTTTCACTGGGAGCTCCCAGTCTGGGAAGAGCCAGCTAGGTTAATGGGTTGCTACTTTAGCTGAAAGGCTGGGGAGCGATAAGGCTATAACATTACAGCCAGAGGTAGTAAAATTAGTACAAGGACAGGAGAGGGGAGAGCAGTTAGCCTGGTACTGTCCATTGGTTGCAAAATACACATCTGTATTAGTCTTTGAGAATTTTGGCCTAAGGCACAAATGATTTATAGTTGTAATTAAAAAGGGCAATATCTCTGGAGTTTTTGTATATTCTGTGAGTTTAAAGTTAGTTAAGTAGGTTAAACAAACTGATTGTCTGGCAGTAATATCAGTAGTGATGTCTCAACACTTCCAGTCTAAAAGTGAGACAGAAAGTCTAATACTGAACAACCACATATGACAGTTTTTATACACCCAACCACATGGTTTGATCTGACTGCATCATATTTATAACAGGTTATTTGTTCCCTAAGGCTAAATGTCATATTGTTATGATAAACAACAGAGCAGAGTACTGAAAGTGACATTCACTAAGTGACACTTAACAACGACAAGTCATAAATATTGATGAAGTTTTCTTTCTTTCCTGTCAGTTATCATGAAAATGATACGACACATAATGCAACCTTGGTTCTAAATAAAGCTTTGCTGTTGAGCTTCATGAAAATGCTTCATATATGCAGGTATGAACCTTTAGTTATTGAAGGTTAACACTCTGCGAACACTGAGTGTAACCTCAACTAGTTCAAAATTATAACTGCTTCCTGAGCACCTATTAATCTCACTATAAAGGAAGGAATCTCTTTCTGCCTGTATGTATATATGTCCTTCAATTTTCTCAGCAACTGTTTGACTTTATACTTGACGGGTGTATTGCTGACCAGTCAAACAGGTGACAACATGCCTATGTCTGATACACGCCTGTCAACAAATCAGTTGCAGCAGCACAAGTAATGGAAACAGGAAGTGGGTCATGTATAGTTCTTTGGTGCGCTTGTGTGACTGCAATGTGAAACCAAAAGTAACTGGATCAAATGGATATAATGTAACAAAACCGCAAACCTTTGTTCTGGCTTCCAGGTGTGAGCTGCTAACAGTGTTTGACCATAAATTGTCTGAGAGAAAGTTAAGAGACGGATGCATTATTTGGCAAGACAAATTTTGGAACTGGCGAGAGTTGCATCCACCTATTTTCTCAGCATCGATGAGTTTTATAAGTGAAATTTTCAGTCCAAACCCTCCCCAAAAGCCACTTTATCCAATAACAATGTGCTGTAGACTGAAAAAAATAATATTTTTTTATCCCCCATTGTCATATTTTGCGTTTCCTAATGCACCACACATTTTCAACAGGAGACAGGTCTGGACTGCAGGCAGGTCAGTCTAATACCTGAACTCTTTTACTATGAAGCCACACTGTTGTAAAATGTGCACAATGTGTCTTTGCATTGTCTTGCTGAAATAAGCAGGGACGTCTCTGAAAAAGACATCGTCTGGATGGCATTTCCAAAACCTGTATGTGCCTTTCAGCATTAATGGTGCCTTCACAGATGAGACATTTTCCCATGATGTTATGGGTACTAACACCCCCCCGTATAATATTATAAATGCTGACTTTTGAAGTTAGCGCTTGTAACAATCTGGATTGGGCTTCTCCTCTTCAGGACAACAAATATGTGATTTCCAAAAACAATCTGAAATATGGACTGGTCGGACCACAGCACACTTTTCCACTTTACGTCAGTCCCTCTCAGATGAGCTCAGGCCTCAGAGAAGTCTACATGGGTTCTGGATGTTGTTGATATATGGCTTTCTCTTTGTATGTCTCAAAGTGTATTTGTAGATGCAGCAACTGTTGATCAACAATGGTTTTCCAAAGTGTTACTGAACCCATGCAGTATTTTTTATACATTTATGTGGGTTTTTAATACGGTGCTGCCTGAGGGACCGAAGCCCCCTCAGTCAGGAGTTCATTAAAAATTGGCACATAGTGTTTAAAAGCATCCACAAGATGGTGATGTTGCAACACTATCAAAGTGACTCTTCTGCCTTCCTTGTGGTAGAGACGTTTCCATGAACCTAAAAGAAGTGCTATAAATATAACATAATACTGCTCCTGATCCGTGACTGCTTTAACCAGCTATATTTGAGCTCTGTGAGGTCCAGGTTTCCTTCAGATCCAGTCATGTCCTGTGGTGTGATAATGGAGATCACATGTGGCTGGAACTCCTGACCTCTGACCTCTGCCCTGTCTTGCACTCATAAACAGCCCAGGGTTAACTGTTCTCACTGCTTGTTTATCTTTGTCTCCCTGTGAGTGTGTGTATTTGCATTACTGCGTGTGTGTGCGGCATGTGGGAGTACCTGAATATGAAAGAAAACCTCATTTTGTGTGGTCATTTTAGGCTACAAGGGTGTCTGTGCATGTTTGTGTGTGTTTTTGTGTCTGGTTGTGCTTACAGTGAGTGTGAGACACTGCATTTGTGTGTGTGTGTGTGTGTGTGTGTGTGTGTGTGTGTGTCCTGCTCAGTGAACTGCATGTCTCTCAGCAGATTGTCTCCCTACAGCTGTCCTCAACCCAGCTGGACTTTACAGTATGACCTTTAACGTTGACCCACAGATGTAGCACTTACTGTCCTCATCACATGTTCCTCCAGACTTCTCAACACTTGTCATGAGTGTCCCCTAATCCTCAGCCTGGCTAAGTCACTGGAAATACACCGAAGGCATGTTGAGCTCCAAAGCATTTTTTTTCAGTCAGAACTTATTTTTAATTCTAGTCCAAATCAAGATACACACAAAAATGTTCCATTCTGGTCTTCTCAGGTTTGAAACATTTCTGCATTGCAGAGCATCCCCAGAATAAGAACACACTAGAGCATACAGCACAGAGGGAAAAAAATATCAAACTTAAACTCTGACTGCCCCTACACACAGTTTCCCCTAAGGAGCTTCAAAGTCAGAAAAAACATGATTTATGTCCCAACAGGATATGACAGTGTCATATATACAGCATACTCTGCATCTGCTTCTTCCAACGCTCCATTTAATTTTCTATATCATGCTTACATCAAGGAAAACATTAAAATATTCTGTTTTTAGCGTTGCGCTTCTATATCAAATGGAGATGTGTTAAAGGACAGTGTGTAAAATTTAGAGGGATTTATTAGCAGAATAATGCAGAAATGGAATAAGGAATGAATGAGTATGTATCACCTGAAAATAAAAATTGTTGGCTGTTTAGAACCATCAGTTTTCTGTCAGTGTAAAGCTGGAGTTGGAGTTCAGTGACTGCCTGCCTTACTGCCTGCCAGACTCTGTTAACATACGGCTCAGTTTAACTGTTATAAACATACCGCTTCTGAAAGCTGATTAATGGTTTCTTATGACTAATAAACAGACAATGAACATTTTGCATTCATTTTAGCTCGATGCAAAGAGAACAGACGTGATGTTCCAGACTGGAATGTAAATTTCAAAGGAGAACATGCTGGCTGTACCATTGTTGTCGGAGAAGCCAGTGTTTCAATCATCTCTGATAACACATCATGGTCATTTTATGATTTAGTACAGTAAATATATTACAGATTTATCCTTTAAACACAATTTTACACACAATTTGCCAAAATTCATCTGAGCATCGTGCCTTTTGAAAATGGTTCATTTGAAAAATTTAAGGAAACACAAAACTGAGAACGGTGAATGTTAACAATAGAAACTGGTCTGCCAGTGTAAGCACATTTCTATTGCAGGTATTATTGTTTTAGCTTATTATGATGTAATTTATTCATCTTTAAATTTTAAAATCAGTACAATCTAAACTAAAAGGTCATGTAAGTCAAAAAACCCTAATAATTGATGAAAAGTGTTGTAATTGTGTCATAAAATAAAACATTGCAAAAAATCTGTTGTTGTTTTCAATTTTACTAAATAAACAAACAAAACATATTCATCCAAAAGACTGCTAAATGCAGAAACATGAACAAACTATTTCTTAACATAAGCTGAGTTATTTGTCTATAAGTTATTCTTTTTTTTTTTTTCTTTTTTTAGATATCTAGATATTTAGATATTTAGATTTATTGGTATTTTAGCTTAGTAATTTTATTTTATATTTTAGCTTAGTCATGTCATTTCCTAGATTACTGTAAAATGCTTTATATCTCTAAAATATGTACAAAATTACTGACTCAGTCTTATTTCTTTCATCTTCTTTGACATGAACTATTGACCTGCTTCTCTGCTCCTCTGCTGGTGCCACTTCACAGCGCCTCCTTGTGTTGTCATCACGTTTTGTGCCAAAGTTAAATAACATCTTAAAAGCATGTTTAACAGACTGGTTCATGATTTTGCTTCTTGCTGCATTCTTCATTGCTGCGATGTTTTGTTGTTCTTGAAATATTTCCATTTCCATTTTCTAGTATGCAACTGCATGTGTTCATTCATTTACTGTTACGTCCATTATTAATCTGACGACTCATAACAAACCCATTAAACTGAACCTTTTTTTTTTTATCAGCAACAAGTGACAGCAACAAGTGACGCACTTTTTATCAGTTTTACAGTCTCTGCCGCCTGAGTCCGCTGCTCTAAAATGAATTTGGCATCACTGTTGGAACAATTCAAAGCCCCCGGCAGCACTTGAAGTGAAGTGCAGTGTCTTGAACCCAGACCGAGCTGTGACTTATGAATAACACATCGAGGAAGAGTAGCAGTAGGTGTTCTTCAAGAATTCATCAGCTGACAGTTATAGGCACATCTTCCCCATGAGATTTTCTGTAGGCGCTTGTAAATCTGCCATGAATTATTAATTCACTATAACACAATCCTCAGCACATTATATTGAAGGCTTCTGTCTTCTCAGACATATCCGCCACCGACTACCTGTCAACCAGGATTTACAGTAGAGCTGAATGTCTTGGGTCTGCTGTTTGCTTTTGTTGTTGTCCTGAAATAATGAGCACCTTTCAAAGCTTTTGATACACACACCCACAACTGGAAAATAAAGTAGTGCTGCCAACAAACTGACTTTGAGTATATATGCCAATTTTTTTCCACTGTTTTTGACACTTATTGAGCCCTTGATATAAGAACCGACAGCATGTGACAGCAGAACAAGACTTACAGGTGTTTGGCATACAAAGGTGTGTTTTATTTTGTTTGTTTTATTTGTAAAAATCAGCACAAATCTAACCTGTATGTCTCATAAATATATTCCATACAGTTACTAGACTGAATGGGAGAATAAGTCCCCAAAAAAAGCTCGTTCCCGCCCACATCAGTCTGTTTAAGAACATAATGGGGGAGTGAGTTCTGGTGCAAGCAGTTTACAGCTTCATGATGAAACATTACTCTTGCTAATGATGCTGTGAATATGCTGAGGTGGCATTTGACTGTTAAAATAAGACTGTGGAAATTGCCAAAGTTGTTCTTTTATAACTAAGGATTTACCTCAGGTCTCTTTTAAACGTTTGCCTCTCTGCTTGTCTGTTTTCTCAGAATACAGACAGTTTCCTACCAAAATGAGACACTGATTTTGTGTTTTTTATTTAGTTTGAAATAATGTTAAGGTTGCCCCATTAAAGTTGACCAAACTGTCAGTGATAGGTAACTTTACAGTGAGAAGTCCTCCTCCAGCTGACAATTTAAAGACACAGTTTAAAGCAAGAACCTCGTGAAAGTGTATATGTAAAGTTACCTATCAGTCAGGACCAAAGTGATGCAATGACCAGCTAACTACACGGCCATCCCAAGAGTTGTGCTATGAGTACGAACTCGCTTTGGACCTGACAGTGATGGCACACAAAGCTGGTCATCCTGTTACACAGGTAGACAAGAAAGACAATAGATTCCCTCCAAAAACTGAAGACACAATGATTCGCTTAAGTACAAAAATGCAAAAAGACATTATTATCATGGCTGAAAACTATAAGCACTTGTCTTACAAACTTTATTTTTTGTTTAGTATATTGTGCAGTGTGTATATTTTCATGTATGTAGCACATATGCTGTGTTATGGCAGAATAAAACTAAGAAGTTCATTCATTGGAAAAAAAACTTCAGACATAAATGTCACTAGAGCTTTTTATCACTGAACAAGATATATTTCGGGAATGTACTCCAGTGCAGGGAGAACAAGCAGGACACCATGTCCATACATTGCACAGTGACAGTTCATACTAACAGACAGCGGTGTGCCCACGTCTCTCCACACATGAACGTATCCGTGGAGGAGTTACGGTCAGTGTCTGCAGCTGCAAACATTTTCAGGCCAGGATTAAATCCTATCATGCAGCCTGCCAACCCTGATCATGAACATGTAACCTGTTTTTACACGTTGCAGTCAGACTCTGTGTTCTTTTTGCCTCTTCGGTCCTCTGTCTTCTGAACCTGAACCTGGGTTATGACAGCTTATTCTATCCCATCAGCCCTCAGAAAGCACCAGTGCCAATAAGGTCACACAAGGGTTATATTGCCTGGGATTCAATCAAAAATATGAACAAAACACAGTACGACAGTTTTTAAAGGAACACAAATAACAAGCCCGACTGTCTGTAGCTACAATATTGTTGAAATACCTTTTTAATGTGAGAATTAAGAATCAACATAGTGTTTCTTTAATGCAACATTTGAACATGTGGTAATGCAACTAACAGTGATGTGGTGAACTTGTTTGTCACAAGGCAAACAGGGCAGCATCGCAGTCAATCATAAACAGCAATCAAACCAACAGGTGTGAGTCACTCACACAGTCTCTTATGGCCAGTGAGTGCATGGTGGATATTGAAAAGTAAAGATCAGTGAAGAAGACTTATTAGAGAAGCTTATCAATTACTTTAGTTTGATGACGTCTTAAAGGGACATCAAAAGGGGCATGCAAAAATATATTATTTTACCTGTAGTGTTATTTATTCATCTAGATTGTTTTTATCACCACCTGGGGATAGTCGCTTTCATGTGTCCATATGGGGTCAGTGGATCTGCATCTTGTCCAGAGCTAATCTTGAATACTAATAGATCGATCAACCTAATTCTTTTTTTTTTTGCACACTCACGACTGTATGCTGAAGGACTTCTGATTCAGAATTTTTGAAAAACCTTTTTTCATGGTTCCATGCTGGCGACAGCCGTAGCCACAGGCATTATGTTTTCAGGTCATCCCTATCTTGTGAACTTGATTTCTGAAGAACGCCGGAAGGGAATTTCTTCAAACTTGGTACAAATGACAACTTAGACTCAAGGATGAACTGGTTAGATTTTGATGGTCAAAGGCCAAAGGTCAAGGTCACTGTGACCTCATGTCCATCCAGTTCTCATGAAGGTGTTATCTCTTGAATGCTTGGAAGGAATTTCTTAAAACTTGGTACAGGTGTACACTTGGATTTAAGGATAAAGTGGCGGTCAAAGGTTAAAGGTCAAGGTCATGGTGATTAACACATTTTAGGCTCTAACTCATGAATTCATGCGCTAATTATGACAAAATTACACACAAATATCTAAAAAGATAAAAAAGTAGAAGGGATGACTTTTTATATCCAGAAGGTCAAAGGTCAACTTCACTGTGACATCATAATGTTGCACTCTACTGAGTGCACTTTTCCTTCGCCTAACTCTAACATTTCTAGCAGATACTGTAGGCCTGAGTCTTTCTGGCAGAACATCCCCAAGGTAAAATTCCCCCACAACCTTTTGAAGAGTCAAGATCTGCTTTATGGTCATCATATGGTCATCGTTTTTTGGAGCAAGATGTGACCATATTTGGGCGAGAGGGTGGAGCTAACCATGTAAGTGACTTGTCAATCACCAAGGTAGCCCTGCCCTAATGCATACCCTACTTTATTGTCTATTTTACTCTAAATAGGACCATAAATTTCACAGTGAACATCATGTTGCATCGGAGAAAACTTGAAACTGCAAATTTAGGCCATAAACCAATTAGGATAATGTCTCGTAGAGAAATTAATCAAGTCAAAAGTAGGGTCATTTTCTCATAGACGTCCATGCAATCTGACTTATTTTTGCAACCAGTGGTGTCACCCCGTGATGGCCATTGAAAAGAATGGAGGTTTAAGGCACTTCCACATTGGCTTCACTTTTCAGACCTGGAAGCTGCGTCCACTTGTCTTACACAGCCTAATGTCTAGTCTTAATCTAATTTTATTTTTGACACTATATATTGCGGCAACAATGAAATCACCAACACTTTTGTCCACTGGGGCCCTAAAATCAACAAAATATTAAAGTTTCTTGCAGTACCTTTAACTCTAAAACCTCTTAACAACAAAGTGTTGTTCATTTAAACATTTTTGTTAGTTTGAAAAATAAATAATCTGAGAGACAGCCTGACGGGCAGCTGGACAGACAAACAGTTTCATGTCCAGTTGACGGGAAGCTCAGCTGGAAGTCTAAGGAGCTGTTAAGTGTCTCATTACCATGTGTCAGGCGTGTCACTCAGTGGGATGCTGAACAGCAGCAAGAACCCCAAGTTTACTCTGTCTATCATTAGCATCCATCAATATTACAGGAGGGCCAGCCGATCAAATGCTGTAACCTCAGAGCACCTCAGGAGGTGCAAGATTGTCGCTCACTCTCTAGATCCTTTATTCTCTGTTTCTTATTCAACTGAGCTATTTTAGACTTCAAATTTTCAATAGAAAATATCAAGAATGTCAAGAATATCAAGTGTCTCGAAACTGAGATGCAGACCAGAAAGTTAAAGGGAAATTAACAGAAGATAATGGCTATAAGAAGAATAAGTATTCATAATAATTTGTACTTTCAACATATATTTATAGAGTATAATAAAAGAAAGTAACCATCCTTGCTGTAATTTGCATTTCCATCAATTTATGTCTGACTGCATAATGAGCGACTGAAATTTTAATTTATTTTTTGTTCCTGAAGAGCTCCTGGTGTTCTCATTTACTGATGATTTATAAATATATTCCTGGTATTTTGTGCACCATTGATCCATTTGGAGCTAAATCAATAACTCAGAGCTGATTCGTGACCTTTCACACTTTGGGTTTAATGAGGGTCATGCTGTCAATGTTTATTGTTGATGTATGGAGAGAAAAGCTGGTGACAGGGAGGGTAATCACTGCTGAAATATTCATATAAAGAGACAAGTGTTACGTAATATCACATCAGACATGTGACAGTGTTCATTAGAGTAGATGGTGCTAATGCAGGCAGCAGCAGGGGTGACTTGTTTGGAAGGACTGGGACACACTGTGGGACGACAGCTCAGCGTTTAGACAAAAGTGGATGTTTTTTTCTACTGTACTTAAAACAAGTGTGTCCTTAGAGCAGCAGAGGGGTGGGTGTTGAATAATTCTGACATTACTTTGTTAATAAATTAATCATTTAGATGATTTTTAAAGAAAAACTGAGGATTGATGATTTTCACTTTCCTTTGTCTTATGTGGCAGTTAATTGTATATACTACTTGCTCTCAGCATTTTACACAGTTTTCTGACATTTTTCAGGCAAAATGATTAATAGAGAAAATAATTTACAGATTAAGTGATTAAGTGAAAAATCATCATGAATTTCAGCCCTAATTTATAATTGTGCATTTTTATGTAAATAATAGGTCTTGTAAGTCACTTATGTTTTTTTGTATAGACTTGTGTGTAACTGTACCAACTGCAGTTGTACCTTTTCTTTAGGGTGTAAATACCAACCATAGTTTCACTGTGCAGACTTGGAAATTTTGTGAAACGAAGACTTGCTTTTTGAATTTGGTTTTGATAGATTGGCTGGAAAAACAGTGGAAAGAAAGAGACTAAAGCCATACTACCAGGGCTCAACAATAAGGACCGCCCACTTGCCCGGGGCAAATAAAATGTCATGTCAGGCTAAATCTGGCAATCTGGCTGATGGCATAAGTAATTTTCCATACAAAAATGTCAGAAAATGCTGTTTTCAGACCCTCTGTTATGAAGATTCCCTGCTTTTCTCTATTTATTATCACATTGAACTGAATATCTTTGAGTTTTAGTGTGATAAAACAAGACATTTAAAGACATCATCTTGGACATTTTTCACTATACAATATACTTATTTTACTATATAAACAGTAGGTTTGTATATGATTTTTAATATTAGTATATATTACAGTATAGAATGGGGAAAGTGATACTTAAATATGTAATCTGTCAGACACAGCAGTCAGTTCTGAAATCATCCAATTTCATGCATAATGATTTTAGGTTTGACCCAGACATGGTCCAGTGGAACAACTCAACTACAACAAAATTCCCAGAGGTCTTCGGGTTAGAGGTGAAGACCAAAACCTCCAGATGCATCAGGTTACCACTCTTACTGCTTCTCTCCTAATTACCCTGTTAAAAAAAAACCCACAATACACCACGTCACTGTCTGCCATCCTTTCATCCTGAAGAGCAGCACAGGTGTATCGTACTCAGTGGGGTACCGAGGCTAATAAATAGATTCACCTCTAATTGAAGGGATGTTTAGAATAATTATCAAACGACAGCAGGAGCAGCGGCAGAGTCACGGAGGCAGAGCAAATGATGGGAAAATGAAAGACTTTAATTGAATGTCAGCAGGAAGCTGCAGGCCACGTTGAACCTCGTGTAATGGGATGTAGGCAGCTGAAGGGCACCCCTCCTATGCTTTGCCGGTAGGGATGAGGCGAGGGTGCAGACTGGGAGGGTTTGGGATGTCTGTCTCTCTGGCGCTGCCTCAATGATGTGCTCATATCATGGCATTATGTAATGTGCTCTCCAGTGATGTTTAGTCAGCCTTACACACCCCGAGCCCTGCCAGCGAGAGCAAGAGCTAACATGTGGAGCTAACATGCTAGCCCTGTGTGGATGTGTAGAACTTTATGTGTATGTACGCTGGTTATAGAGTTGGAGTTATTTTCACCTGGATGGTCTCAAAATCAATGTGCATCATTTCCACATGTGGTATGGATTTTTTTATTTTCCCTCTGAGTTTTTCAGTTTGCTGATAAAATATTAAAGAAAGTGAACTGGGAATTTGTGAATGGGATGCACACGACAGAACATGTCACAAAAGCACTGATCAATTGTCAATGACCAGTTCAATTATCCTGCAGAAAAGAATCAACTTGTTTTGCACACTGTATTTTCACTATTTTCATGCAGAAGCACAGAAACAGTTTATTCTCTCCATCTGTTCATGACTGTTTCACAAACATAATAACATTAATGAATCATTTCATTTATACAGCACAAAATCACAAATTTGCCTCAAAAAGAGTTTTTTACACTCTGTGCAATGTGCAATGCTCTATACCCTGCTGTTTTGGATAAGCAAAAACAGAGGAGGGATCCCTCTGTCAGGACATACAGACATGCAATCGATGTATACAACACACAGTTTTACTGCTGGTGTGAAAGCCTGGATTATCCAGTGGAAAAAGCTGTGAAAGCCCCCGGTTCACTGTGCGTCAGTTGCTTTGTGGTAATTTGAGGATGAGAATATGTACCACAAATCAGAATGTCGACAGAAATTATAAAGGTCTTCAGAGCAGTCCATATTACTTTCTCATTATGTGTCCCAGTGTTGGACACACGTGTCTTGTGTCAGAATTATACATATTACTGGGGCTGTGCATTAAAGATATAATATGTAACATTTTCCTGTATAGACTCATACACATAACTCTCTCAATCATCACTTATGACCCATTGAAAGTGTGTGGTGGTGTCTGTGTCTGCACAGACTCTGCAGCACTCTGCCTGTATTTTATTATTTTCTCATCTTTTTCTTTACTCAGGATGCCTCTGGGCTTCAGCTTCTTTGGCAGTGGTTTGTAGCCCCCAGCCAGTAGCAGAATGCAGGTTTTGAGGTCTGAACTCTTAAAAAATGTAGCGACCAAATGATTACATCACATTTTCTCTCCTCTGTTCTCTGTCTGTGAGAGCTGCAGAAAGAGTTTTACACAGATACACACACACACAGGCAGAGAAGACTGAGGATCACGTCAGGTGTAGTCACACAAAATCCAGCATTGTGTCGAGGTGTGCACATTTATTTGTGCTTCAGAATGTAATAATCAGAAAATAATGTTTTATTTCTCTGATTCACTCCTTCGTTGTCACTGACAGTTCGCCCTCTCCCAATTCACACTCTATGGCTGAGCTATGAAGGGGCCAGCTTTGAATAGTGCATTTACAAACAATGGTGCAAATGTTATTTTTAATTAATTAATTTAGTAATTTGTTGATGAATTTAGAAATCACTTGATAAATCTTTAGTCCATGAATTGCCTGAAATAGTGAAAAATGCCTATAAAAGTGCTTATATTTGTCAAAAGAGCCCAATGTGACATCTTTACATTTGTTCCAACTGTCCAAAACTACATTTGATTTAGAATCATATGAAACAGAAAATGCTGGCATTTTCAATATATATATATATATATTTTTTTTATAGCATAGCTTATTAGTAGTCTGCAGCTGTACTTTTCACTGATGGTGTCAGAGATGTATCCAGTTCTTTGCTCGATGCTATCGTCACTGTGGTTATCTAGCAGTTACCTCAATGTTTCCGTTGGTAACATTTATCTGTGGTAAGTATCATTTCACACAGCTCTGCTGTGAAGAATGCAACATGACACCGTAGTAATGTTGCATTAACAGGGACTTTTTATTTCTCTTCTGTGACAGCAAACACAATACACAGCCTTTCACTAACTAATATTATATGCTTATGTAGCCACGTTATGGCTGACTAAAGTAACTTAACAAGACCTTAAGCCTGAAGCACTTTTCTGTGACTGCGGCAACATGCTGGCACCGAATTTAAACATGTAAATGACAGTTATACAGGCATTAAACCAATGATCTGTTGATCTTTACGAATCAAGAATTAATAACAATGGCATAGCCATCAGGGATGAAAAACATGAAAATCAAATCAAATGGTGACCTTAAACTGAAAAGTCAAATCAAGTCGTAGAGTTGGAGAATCGTGACACACCTAGTAATGACCCCCATTCATCATCTCTCTCTTCCTTCACTTTGTGTCTCCTCTCAGCTGTCTAATTAAAATATTAGATGCACTAAAAATAAAATAATTTGTTTACTTTAGGATTCACTGCGAAGATGGGGGGGGGCAAGGATAATATTTTTTGCTAGTTCAATCCAGCCATGAGGTAGGTTAGTGAGGCTACAATGATGTAAAGTTAATGTGTTTTGACCACTGACATGTATTAGAAATGGACTTAAACTATAACACAAGAGTGCACATCAAACAAATTCTTCTCTAACATGTTTTCTGTCCTTTTAGGTAGTTCTCACTCTGATATTCATCAATGTGTTCATTTTTCTGATCAGTGTGGTTTAAATTATAGTTATTTGACTATAAAAAGGTTGTTTTCACGTCATGATTGATGGCTGAGCTTTGCTCGTGATTGAGTCAACCAGCTATGTGTGCGGGGGCAGCAAAAATGCAGCTGCAACCCTGATCACTGATGTGTAGACTTTGGCTTCAGTTGGAAGGAAGTGGAGCCGCGGCATCCATCTATATTGATGTCAGTGGTTCTCACCTTCTACACATCTGTCACAAACCAGGAGGTAAACGTCTTGTACTATAAAGATAAGGTTTGCTATGAAGTCACACTTCTTCTTCTTCCAGCGCAGTTGGAGTTACATGTGGTGCCAGGTGACCTGCCTGTACGTTTTGTTTCTCCTCCTAAACTTTCCGCTGAGTGCCTTATTACCAGCGCGCCTTTAAACATCACAGAGGACACATTTCAAAGAGTCTGTCATCAAACCGAAGGCCTGCTCATGTGATAGCGAAGGGATGAATCACAGCTAAATCGCAGTTTAGAGACGTGCAGCAAATACATTTTGACACTTATGATGTCTGCTGGGTATTTCTGTTTACTTGACTTAGCTTCGAGATCAAATAAATATTGCACAGGGGTTTACTTTTGCAATTAGTAAATGTCATTTTGCACTGTTACGTGTTTTTCAATCTGCAGTCTGGTGGTTCCCTCTCAGTTGAGTCATCAAAAATTGATGTTTACTTTCAGACACCTATTATAAAGCACCAGAGTATAAATAAAATAGCAACAGAATCAATATCTAACCTACTTATTTTTCCTCAGAGGATCGACTCACCAGTGGGAACTTTAGTTATGCAGCAGTCTACTTTCTGGAGGTTTTCATTCTGAACACCCACGAGGTTCAAAGTACATCAAAGCTCTGACTTCAGTGTGGACTTTGCAGCCTCTCCAAAATCGCAGTAATGAGGGTCCAGGCTCGATCCCCAGCTCAAACCGCCGGGGGTCAGAACCTGCCACCGGAAAATTTTCTCTGATGGGTCAGTGGCTGCAGGAAGTGCTTGCGCTCATGAGGATGTATCGGTGATCATCACGCAGCGGAGGACACGCAGGGAGCCGAGCGGCCCGCAGCTGAAGCCCTGCAGGTCCGCAGGACACTACAGCTGAGACCAAAGCTTTTATTTTAGACAGGGACCCAGCGTAAATAAATAAATAACAGAGCAACATATTAAAAACATTTGTTTTTGTTTCCGCTGGACTGTCAGCTCATAACATGGATTCTCAATTGCCTCTGACCACTTGGACATTTCAGGATGACTCTCATGATATAATGTAATAGTGTAAAACATGCTGTCTTCACTACCTCCAGAGGACTGATAGTGAGCTGAACATTATGATGTCACAGTGAAGTTGACCTTTGACCCTTTGGATATAAAATGTCATCACCTCATAATTTTATTCTATTATATATTTGTGTGTAATTTTGTCATAATTTGCGCATGAATTCTTGAGTTACGACCAAAAATGTGTTGAGGGAGGTCACCGTGACCTTTGCGGTCAAGTGAACATTTGTGTGAAGTTTAAAGAAATTCCCTCAAGGCGTTCTTGAGATATTGTGTTCACAAGAATGAGACCTGAAAATATAATGCCATTCATATCAAGGCATAAAAGTCATTTTAAAAAAAAGTTTTTTCAAGAATTCAGAATTACAGAGGTCCTTCAGCATACAGTGATGAATGCAAACAGAAAAAAATTAGGCTGATCAGTCCAGTAGTATTTGTGATTAGTTGCAAACAAGCTGATCACACACACACACACACACACAAGCATTGAGGGGATGAAATATAAATAAAATAAAATAATTAACTACTTATAATAACTCTGATCTCAACCTCTGCCTGCTCCACATGTCGAAGTGTCCTTGGGAAAGACACTAAAAACCCCAGGTTGCTCCCCAGCCACTGGGAATGCACAAGCCAGTGCATTCCTAATTGCTGGTCCCAGGCCCACAAAAACTGGGGAGGGCTGCGTCGAGAGGGGCATCTGACGTAAAAAGCCTACGCCAAATAATAAAATCAAATTCCTATGCCTTGCAGTTTATCAGCACGATGATCCGCTGTGGCAACCCCTAATAGGGAGGCCAGACAGAAAGAGATGCCTTTGTTGGAGCCAACTGGCTTATGAGTTCAGACATCAGAAAGAACTGAGAGATGGAATAATACACCGTTAAAGCAAAAGTTTGAATATAACCTGTTCCTTTAACAACTAATGTATAATTACTATTCATCTTTATTTGATTTTATTAATGACATTAATGATTCTATAATCATGGCATAAACTTCCTGGAATGTGTCCTGACTGAGATTATAACCAAACATTTCTCTCATAAAGATATGATTTTTTAATATCTCCTGTATACCTAAAGTAAAAAGCCTTTGTAGACATGAAGGGGCATCAATCTTATCATCATCTATGTATGAGATATCGGACTTTACCATCTAAAGAGCCTTTTTTTTAAAAGGCCACATTTTTGATCAAAGTGTCACAGATTAATTGACGTATTGATCGGGCCGAGGCATGCAGCACATCAGTTTGTGAAGGGAGGATTTATGCAGGCTCAGTCACGGTTGACTTGGCTGACCTGGTTATTGAAGCCAAAGCTATTTTTGGCTCGGCTCACAGTGTGGAACTTAAGATTGGCCAGAATCTATCAGTTAATGATAGAGCAGGTGAGGGGCAGTGCAGACGTCATCGTCTGGCGAAGGTTGGTGGAGGTACGGTTATATGTACTTTTTTCAGGAGTGAGGATGTGAGAAAGTCTCTTTAACGGTACATTGTAGAATTAAAGGGGGGGTTCGGGTTTTTTGAAGTGGAGTTGCATGAAATATGTTTCTATCGTCAGTATATTACACACAGTAGATGGCGGTCAGTACACCTCCAGTTTGGAGAAGCAGCAGGAGTCCTGGTGTGTGAAGCTGTGGACAGGGTCAGCAGCAAAAGGTATTTTAGTCACTGAAAAAAAAAATCAACATCAGTTTTAATGTACGCTTTATTTAGAATATTTTCACCATTTTCCCTTGCCTTCAGATAGCCTTTTCTGATGGGAAACTGCTTGTATATAAGCCAAACATCGCTTTCAAAAAGCCAACCAGACTAATTTTACTTCGTAGAACATGGGAGTTTCTGGTTTACCACTGCTTTGATTTCTTAGTTTGTTAGTGTTATTGTGTGACCTCAGTCTTGTAAACGTTAGTTTGGATTCACCAGTAACACAACAATACAAACTAACTGATTGAGGCAGTGGTACTTCAGCAACTCTCGTTCTGAGGTTAACTTACTGTTTTTGTCAATGGAGTCTGGTACAGCTTACATAACATACTTCAACTATCCCTTCGACAACTGGACAAAAAGAAAATAAAACCTTTTTGTCACCCATGAAAAAGAAGTACCTTCAACAAAACTATGAAAATAATGTCTATATCCCAAAAAATGTATTTGTTTGTGAGGAAAATACAACCCCAGTTCCAAAAAGGTTGGGACGTTGTCTAAATAAATGCAGAACACAAAAACGTTTTGACTTATATAGACCTAGACAGGCCTGGACTGCAGGCCAGGCTTGTACACAATAATTGCTGAAATAATTGCTAACTCTAACAATGAAAAAGACGTTGTATGGATTGCAGCATATGTTGCTCCAAAACCTGTATATATCTTTCAACATTAATGGGGCCTCCCCCACACTATCAGATGCTGGCTTTTGAAGTTAGAGCTGGTAATACTCTAATGACAACGGTTTTCTAAAGTGTTCCTGTGCCAATGTAATATCCTTTGTACAATTATGTGAGTTTTTAATGCAATTTTTGATGTAGTGCCACTGAGGGATCAAAGGTCACTGGCCTTGCCCCTTACGTGTGGAGATTTTTCTGGATTCTATGAATCTTTTAATGATATTATGGATTGTAGTTGGTGAGGTCCCTAAATTCCTTGCAGACCTTGTTCTTAAACTGCTGGACTATTTGTCCTCACCCCATCCATGCTTGTGAATGACTGAGCCTTTCGAGTATGTCCCTTTAATACCCTGTCCCAACTTTTTTTTTCAAACATGTTGCAGTAATCAAATTCAGAATAAGTGTTTATTTACAAAAAAACAATAAAGTCGATCAGTTTGAACAATAAATATCTTGTCTTTGCACTATATTCAATTGAGTACCAGGCGAAAAGTAATAGCAAATAATTGCATTCAGATTTTACAACTTATATGATATTAGGGTTATAATAATGAGCAGTGCGGAAGGAATAAAAAAGCAATGAAATCTGATCGGGATTGCCTTGACCTCTTCATCTCATTTATCCTCACCAAAACAGAGTCTCCATCTCCCACTGACGTACAACACATCAGGGAACCACCGACTGGAAACCAGTGACACTGAAGGTCATCAAATTTGGCCCCAGTTAGACTTTCACTTGACATTTTGCCTCTCAGCCTCAAATCGTCATCATCACGTGTTTCTCTTTCAGCTTAAACACACATCAGATTCACTCCACACTCACCGCTCTTGCAGCTAAATTGACGGTCAATGTAAACATACAATATTTTAACAAGGTTTGGAAAGTTTCATATGAGGTTTATTTACTTTGGAATTTGTTTTACAGGGGGGAAAGATAAGGTCAAAGAGCAGACGTTTGAGTTTTCCTTGGAGCCGAACGAACAGCTGGATCCTGTAGGAGTTTTGTGGTGACTCATATTGAGAGCATCACTCATAAATGTAGAAGTTTCCTTAAACCCTCTCACAGCAGTGAATGTGAATGAATAACGGGAGCTTTTTACCCCCAGCTGCTCTGCTCAAGTAGCTCAGTGGTCATCAAAACAAGGCTGTTGTATTTCACACAGTCTCATGGGATATATATGATTTTTTTTTTCCAAAAAGCAACAGAAAAGTGACCACTCTGCTATGTAATACTTTGTTGGTTAAGTTTTGAGGAGTTACAGTTTGTTAAAAGTCAGTTTAGTCTGTCATTTTAGTCAGAAAATAGCTGTAAATGTCCATCACAATTTAAAATGTCTTGTTTTGAAAGATATTCAGTTTCCACTCATAAAACCGAGAAAAGCAGCAAATCTTCACATTTGATAAACTGGAACAAGAGAATGTTTGGCTTGAAAAATTACTTACATGATTAATAGATTAGCAAAATTGGTACCAATTAATTTTCGACTAATTAATTAATCAACTGATTGTTTCAGCTCTGGTTGATTTATTTTTCTCAGCTTTTGGTGCCTTTAATGCCGTATTTGGCTCATTAGAAAGTGTCAGAAACTGAGCATAAAATACATTTGCATTGTTTTTTCAAACATATGGATGAAGCTGAGACTATGAAGGAAAAAGAAAGTAGAGTTTATACTGTACATCAAATGAAAAACACAGATTTGTGTGAAAACAATAATGTACAGAAGTACTGGAGTGAAGCATGTAATCACCAGGAAATTGAACCAGGAAACCAGGAACTGAATCACAATTAAAAATACCTTATGATTATTATCAAGAGTATTTAAATGATCAGGGGTGGAACAGCATGTGTGGGGGAAGGGTGTGAGCACCACAACGAAAAAAGAAAGAAAAGAAAAAAGTTAAATTGTGGACTGAAAAAAAAATCTATCTATAGAGTACAATCACCCGTTTCCACTAACTTTGTAGCTGGAATGTGTGTAGGAGTGCAGGGTGGGAGGACCTTTTTTTAAACTGGTCCCTAATGGACACAGTAATGTCTGGCCATGCCTGCACAGTGGCCAGCTTGGCCCTATTAAGTCGTGCCGTTGTGCATTTGAGGGATGCTATACACTGGTAAGAGCAATATGTGAATTAATAAAAAGTTATCAACCAAACATTTACTCTCGTTCACCATATTTCTACACATATGATGTCAACGACTCGGCAACCTGTGTCACAAAAATTTCCACAACTTTCTGAGTTGTTGTTCACATGTCAGGAAGTAATTTTTCCCATTATTCCGACGCCACGTGAAAATCGTATTACTGCGCATCTGCGGAAATGGAAGGAAAGAAAAGTAAAAGGAAGACAGTCGCCAACTCGTGTAAACAAACAGCTTGGCATGGTGCACAGATTGTTGAAGAATGAAGGGAAGCTACCACAGTGGTGCTGAAAAAATGGAGGAAGTGGAAACATGCTACAAGAAATACCCACTCCAGCCACAGCCTGTTTACCTGGTGCTGTCTGCCAAGAGATACAGAAGTATCCACTGCTGTACCACCAGACTGAATAGCAGCTTCTTTCTTGAGATTCAATTCATCCTCTGCACTTGATCATAAATAACTTTTTTTCATGGCTTTTTGTTTATGGAGAATTGAGAAAGGCGGGGGAACAAGGGTCCCATGTTTGCATTTGCCCGAGGCCTAAAAATAACTAAATCCACCCCTGAGTATGACACATGCAGCAAAGTAAAAAGAAGAGAACACTCAATATTTTGCAGTGAGGGTTAAACTGGGATACACACGATATTTCCTCTGAGATGGGAGGGAGAAGGGGAGAGACAGATTTGGACGGGTGGACGGAGGGGGAGGATTCCTCTGGTTGGGAGGGAGGTGATGGAGGTGAGGGAGGGAGGGAGGGGTGGTGCTGAATGAACAGCTCCTGTGCTCATAAAGTAGTCAGAGAGCTCCTCTGCTCCGTCAGAGCAGCACACACACAGCCATGAGGCAGCCCAGTTCCCCGTCCTCCAGACCCGCGCTCACACTCCGCCCGTCCCCCTGACACACCACCACCCACCATGAAGAGGCAAAACGTGCGGACCCTCGCCCTCATCATCTGCACCTTCACCTACCTGATCGTCGGAGCGGCGATCTTCGACGCGCTGGAGTCCCAGAAGGAGACGAGCCAGCGGTTGGAGCTGGACGAGAGGAAAAGGCAGCTGCTCACGACCTTCAACCTGACCGAGGAGGACTTTGACGAGCTGGAGAAGGTGGTGCTGCAGCTGAAGCCGCACAAAGCCGGCATGCAGTGGAAGTTCGCCGGCTCCTTTTACTTCGCCATCACTGTGATCACCACCATAGGTAAGAGGAGAGCATCACTGACAGGTCATGTGTGGAACTTTGACTTTTATTTTACTGAGGGGGAAAAAGTTGATACGTTGGATTAAACATCAATATCTGGGTAATTTGAGGGGAGATCCAAGACTGTAAAGTTTAACAGAGTAAAATTATTGGGTTTGTCTCCTCCACGTCGCAGCAACAACAGCTAAAAACAACAATATAAAGGACAGCAAATTAAAAAAAAAAAGCAATACAACATAGCTATATGTGTGTAAAGCCCTTAGAAAAACCTTACATCGCGTGTAAACCTTTAGGATATTAAGGCTGTGGTTGACCAATCATGTTCCTTTAAAACACTACAGGAAGACACGAAGAGATCCTGAAAATATTGTAAAAGATACAAGAAGTATTTTTTTTTTTTTAAATTTTTTTTTTAAATAAATAAATAGGAAAACCCTCAAAATCGTGAATTGCAGGTTGTGGTTAACCAGTCATGTTTTTGTTACAACAAGAAGTTTCTTTTTTTTAAAATTAATACTTACTATATTATTACGTAAGTAATAAACACATATTGAGGATATTCATAAACTCAGTATCAAGTACAACAGGCGAAAAGTGACATACCTGTGAAAATATTAAAATACTAACATTAAAACTTATAAAACCTTTTTTTTTTTTTAAAAAGTGGGACAATTAAAAATATCCATTACAAATAAAAGTATTGCACTGAAATATAAGTGGAGTAAAAGTACACAAAATATTATTAATGAATGTACTAAAAGTGTCAAAAGTAAAGAAGCAACACAATATTGATAAACCATATAAATAATGTGCAGTCTGGTAGGTGCTGCATTTGTGTAAAACCCTTAGAAAAGCCCCTAAAATGTGTGTAAAATGTAGTTGAGATACCACAAAGGAATTATTGATTGAGTGCTAACCACATTTTGCAGATATTCATAAACTCAGTATCAAGTACAACAGGTGAAACGTGACATGCCTGTGCAAATATTATATATTGTGCAAATATATAATAGCATACAATGGTAAAGGAAGTTCAGAGGAGATACTTAATATAAAATACTCCATGACAAGTAAAAGTTCCACATAAAAGTATGTAAGTATCATTAAAAAGTACTAAAGTTATTAAAAATTTAAAAAAGCAATACAATAATAACAAACATAACCAATGTGCAGTGTTTGTTAGGTGCTGTATGTGTGTGTGTGTTTTTCTGCAGAATTTTGCTGTAGTACTTGGTCCATTTGCATGTAATTCAAAGAATTTTTCTATACTGGTGATTTAATCAATAACAATGCAACACAACACAAAACAATCATGTTTTGTGTGTAAAATCTGACTCTGCAGAGAAAGTAGTTACTATAACCACCAGATAAAGGCATGAATGAATATGGTGGAGTAGAATTACAGAGTAAGTATAAATGAAATGGAAATACTCATTTAATGTACATGTACTTCAAATTTTTAGTAAAAGTCCAACACTTGGGTAAATATACAGCCCACCAGTAGTGGAGAAAGTACTTCAGTAAAAGTAACAATACTGCAGTGTCAAAATACTCAGTTACAAGTAAAAGTCCTGCATTTAAAATATTGCTTAAGTAAAAGTGCAAACATATTAGCATCATAATATACTTAAAATAGTAAAGGTGCAAAATGGCCAATGTTAGAATACTTAAATAACATATTACTTGAATAAAATAACAGATGCATTAATGCATTCATCAGTGTAATGTTGCAGCTGGTACAGGTGGGGATTTATTTTAATTTTACTGCTTGGTAGCTAATTTTAAACATCATCATTTATTACTTATAAAAACAACAACAATATTTGCCTCCAAAATGTTGTAGAATAGAACCAGAGTTTAAAGTAGTAGAAAATGGAAGTGAGTATAGTACAAGTACCTCAAAATTGTACTTAAGTAGAGTACTTGAGTAAATATACTACATTCTACACTTACATTCCACCACTGCAGAAGAAAAATGTTTCCATAGGTACATAAAACAATATGTCATAATGATAACAGAGATGTAGGAAATAGCATAAAATGTCATATTATTATTATAAATTCAGTATTAAGTACAACCGATGTAGCATGAATCCATTACAATTGTAATCTAAGAATATGGTTCTAATATTATAAAAAGAATGCATCATAAAGTCTTATAACATCTGTCTAAACTTCGTTAAGTACAGGATTATTATCTGATTATTAAAGTGACAGTTAAGAAGGTTAAAAATTCCAAACATGAGTTAATCTTACATAATCTGAATACTCTTTCACACAGACTGAGCAGAGACATTTTCATAATCCAGAACACAGATAAATGTGTTTTCATCAGACCTTTTTATACTTGTTTATTTAATTCATCTGCAGATTTGACTTTGATTAAAAGTCAGCCAGGTGAAGGGCGATGAAGGACAAGTGTCTGTCCAAGTATGAAATTAAGCTGTTCATGACTGAAGGTTGCCATTAGATAATATGCTCCAGGAAACTGAAGTTATGAGACATTCATTTGCCTCTTCTCTTGTGTTCTTACTCATTATTGCTGCTCCAAGAGGCTCTGCAACAACACAAGGCTGCCAGCGCTTTACTCACTTTATTACACAGCCTTTGACATCAGTCTGCTCAGCTCTTTCATAACTCTCGGATTTTAACTACAACTTCAAGGTTAACTTTACTTTGGATAGTGAAGCCAAAATATAAAAGGATGCACTGTTTGCTTTTGACTTCAAGCATACACGGTATAAATGCATGGATGTAATCTGTGATGAAATCTGTAGGTCTTTGAGGGGCTGTTGTGAAGATTTCAGTGTGGTGGCTCGGGCCATCACAATCTTGGCAGTTCCTGACACTGCTTAACTCCCAGCTAATCTGAAAATGGTTAAAGAGGTGGAGCATGGGTGGAGCTGAGGTGGTTGAATGAAGCGGCTGCCCAGCGGCTAGCCATCTGTAACTGTACCCACCTGTCACTCAAAGTGGGAATGCCACTTAGCTTTTAAAGTTTAACTTTACTTATAACATAATTTAAATGCGTGTGTTTTACAAAAATTCAACCCCATACTTAAGCCGATGATACAATATCAGTTAATTATAGTGTCGAAAGCACCTAAGCTATATAAAAAAAGGATCTAAGTGCTCATTTCAGACCTCAGTTCAGTCTTCATTGCCCAACCTAAAATTTGTCTTTCAGCAAACCAGACAGTGTTCAGTGACCACAAGTGGTTATTATAGGACAACAGTACACTGAATTTGCCTAAACAGTCATGAATTATACTCATTATCATCAGTTACACAGCATCTATCTAAAGTTTGCTATCATTCGCTAACATTAGCATCATAAGCAACTAGTCATACCAGACCAAGTACAGCTGTAGTGGCAAAATACCTGTCAGTGGTTGCAAAAAGCTCTTACCTGTTGACACTGGGCGTGCTGCGTCCATGTGTAGGCTCATTTTTGATCAGTCCTCCTCACGGCTGCATTTCCTACCAGCAGCATTTCAAAATTGTAGTGTTTTGCCCCCCTGTTTACTTGTTTGAGTTTTGTTGATTTGATCATTTTCCCTCAATTTTTGTATTTCTACCATGGGTGAGTAGGCTACATAGTTAAATAGCTTCTTTTTGTCCAGTCTGCCCAGGGTTTTTTATTTTGAAAATTGACCAGATTCTCAATGGTTTTTTGGTGTCTGACTTCCTGACGTGGCTTCTGTCAGAAAGGAAAGACTGGAAAGATTTGAAGCAGAGTCGATTAGAGAGCCACTTATGGAACAC
>JAJHUR010136744.1:0-41870 GCA_027495735.1 Lutjanus campechanus
ATTGTATGACTTAGGCAATAAAGTTTTTTGTGTTTTCCCGAAAACTTGAAAAAATGACTTAGGCCATTATTTTATTAGGGTGACGAGTTGCTCATCATAATAATTGAGTGTTGCCTTTACAATTGCCTTGCCAACTAGGAGTTCTGAGTTCGTGTTGATAACAATTACAACAGCAGTATTTTAGATAAATTGTACATCGCGAATGCTGAATCAACGTGCTGCAATGCAAGCAGTCTCAAAGGTTGCTGTCCCAGATAAGTGTCATTCTTCTGACAAGGCCTGCTTCACTCCCGGTCAGCAGCTCTGAGCTCTGAGCAGCTGATATGTAGAATATTCTTATCTCACAGGCCAGGGCAAAAGCCCTATAGACTACTGTACAATGACACTATACAAGCTGGAGCCATTGACAGGGGTCATGTGCTGTCCAACCTTTTGCTGTTCTTGGAGTGCATATTGGAGCCCTTTTATGATTTTTGTCATTATTGATCTTTTTTTTTATTGCTTGTTTAGTTTAAAGAATGTCAGAAAATAATGAAAAATGCAGTAACATTTTATGGTAATAACTTCATCATGTTTGTGGCCTTTCAAATAAAGTGGTGACTTGTGCCTCTTTAACACTGATGAATATAATGGTGGCATAACTGTGGATTCACATATGAACAATTCACTGTACTGTTGCTGTATATTAGAATCTAATTTGCATTTGTATTTTTCCAAATACACAATGCATAAATACACGGAGGGAATGACTTTATTAGAAGGGCCACAAACATGGTAAAGTAAAAGTAAAGGTAAAAGCAACGCCAGCTGATTACTGATGTGACTGCTCAGTTCTTAGTCCCTTTAACTGCAGACTTACCAATGAAGAAGACATGAACATAATTAATAACTCAGAAATCATGATGACTCAAATGCCTCAGTTCTTGCAGAAATTGGCTCTTCTGTAGTTTGCTTGGCTAAATTAAGGTAAGTTAAGTGGCTAAATTAAACTAAGTTAAGTTCTCAGCCAGAAATTCTAACATCATTAGACAGCAACTACAAAGCTACTAGACCTCGTTTCCTGTTTTTTGATTATTGGTGTCAGACAAATGGCTGGAATTGCTAACGTCAGTCTGAGTCTAGCAGGCGTTGGTGTGGCTCTGACACTCGTCTCTCTTCACAGCCTCATCAAGCCCAGCTTGGCTTCTCCCCATAAAAATGTAAAGTGAATGAGTTTGTGGTAGGGGGTGAGAGTGAAGACAGACACCACAGTGTCAACTGATAAATGACAAAGGCAAATGGAAGCAAAGAAAGACAAAGAAGGGTCGAATGTCATTTGGCTTTTGAATGGGCATAGAGGCATTGTTGCAGGCGCACACTGAGACCATCACAAAGGGAAGCTGGAAATTTATTTTGTAGTAGGCAAGAAAACTATAAACCCACACAAATGTGGTGAAATCTGTTGCAAAATATAATACATGAATGTTCAGCTTCAGCAGGATAGTTGACTCAACAGCTAGCATACACTCAAAATACAGACACATTATATGCATATATGCATACTGAATACCTCAGCTAACTCATAACAGGCAAATGTTATGAGTTATTTGAGTCAAATCAAATTTTTTATTGGAGAAATTTATTTGGAAAGCCGTGTAATGAAGTCAATCATAGCAGCGCACTAAATGGCGCCTCTTGGATGTCTAAACACTGTACTGGGGTTCTTATTTATCTTATTAGTGTATTGCTGTTTATTTAAAGGATTTCTCACACCAAATATGTTATGTTACTTGCTGTAGTGAACTTGTTCTCGGTGTGGAAAACTGAGCATAAAGTCTTTGTTACCCTTTTGGAGTGTCAGTTGCCTTGAATATTGTATATAATGTATTTTACTGTATATGATTTGAATTTTAGCTGTAGTAACTTGACAAGTGTTGTCAGAGATATGAAATGGACATGTTGCAATCACTCAGGACAAGAATCTGAGAGTAGTGGCATTCAGAGAAAAGAGTATTGATTATATACACTACTGGGACAATATTATGCAAGAAACACAGACCAGTACAGTTGATTGCCACTGACCACTGATGACAATGATTAACCTTGCACCTAATAACCCTGCGCGGCTTTCACTCCGACTCTGCAGACAGTTGTGGTCTGATATATCGAAGGCAACATTTTCCTTCTATCACAGTACACGTGTCAACACATAGAGATACACATAGACAGCACATAAATAAACAAGGGTTAATAAAACAAAAAAATATTATTATGTCAGCTTCTCTGTGTCAAGTAAAACTATTTTTTTAATATATATGTTAAAATATATATGTATTTTCACATTATATGTGTGTGTACATGCACATATATACATATACACATATATATACACATATGTATAGGGAAAAGGGAAAGGAATTATCTTAACTCTATTGCAAATCCTTTTGATAGGCAATTATTACAATTATTATACAAGAGTGACGCTTGTGTGATAGAAGACATTATAGTACCTATATTATGCACATATGTGTGTACATTTAGAGACAACTTTCTATACTAAGGCCGTTCCAACTCCTCAAATTACATGAAACCATGGTGACAAAGTCCAGTGGTGATAGGACAACAAACAGCAGCATGGCACGCACCACTCTTTGACCCATTAATCATCGTGCACACATCAGCCACAAACCTGTTATCCGTAAAGTGAGATAAGTCTGTCTCGATACACTGTTCTCTGTAGATTACAGCTCTGTTACATGGTATTGTGTGGTTCTCTGTGAATATGAATGCATTCATAGTTGTTATCCACAATTTAGTGACAGCAGATTGAATGTGATGACATTTCAAAGAGGTGATTGCAACAAGTCACTATCTTCTGTTTGCTCTTGATTGTTTCTCTTGGCAGCCTTTTGGCATCACTAGGACTGTAAATAATGTGGCTTTTCAGTCCTACACACTTTTCTGTAAGAAATGCATCGCAAGAAAACCACTAGGAGGGAGTTCGATGTGCAAAAGATGTAGAATATAAAACAAGAACAGGTACACACCCCGGTGGGATACATTCACATAGACTATCAGGGGAAGGTTTACATTTATTTGCATACATATTTCATTGGCTTACATTTTATTCCCATTATTTCCATTCATTTCTCACCTCCCAGCTCTTCTGTCACTCTGCCTTCTGTCTGATATCATAAAAAACTTGTCTTGTCCCACCATCCCCTTTATTGTCATATTCACACTTCCTTCCTAATTCAACCACCTTTATGGCTCTGTTTTCACACTAAGTTGCAATTTCTTTGTGTCAACCTTTCATGTCTTCTATACAGATAGACTGACTTGGCTACATAAGAAATGAAAGCCCTCATCAAACAGAAAAAAATACTTCCAGCTATCCCGCCAGTGAAATGTCCTGTTATCTTTAAAAAATGTGGGGGGTTTAGAACAGGTCTATTCAATTACTTTTTTTGAAAGGGCCAAATTTGAAAAAAGTAAAGTACCACGGGGCCAAACGTTTGTTGGGAATTTAAATGTATAACACAATTAATGTTTTTAAATTTCCTTCATTTAGAAAAGAAATATTATGTACAAAAGTACAGGGAAAAATAATGCACCCTTGTAATTCTAGATTAGAGGTAGCTTGTTGTTTTAACAAACACAATGTTGCATTTAATATTTTTTTTCATTCATTTGACTAAGTTGCTTCTTGCCTATTGAAGAGTGTGAGTTTGGCTCATAACTCAAAAATCCATTGATGTAAGTTACCTTGAAATATTGCATTTTCTCAACTTTATTTGTTTTTACAGCGTGATAAAACTTTTCATTTAAAAAAAAACTGTCTATATTTAACAACAGACAAAACCAATGACTGGGCTCATTCAATTAATTATTTTTATATCTATAAATGATTGAAGAGCCAGATTGAGGTTGTTTTAAGAGGAATTAAGAGGAATGTTGAGAAATGTACTTCTGTGAAAGTTACAGTACATCTTTGACACTCAGAATGTAAAGCAAATCTGTAACTGTGTGTGTGTGTGTGTGTGTGTGTGTGTGTGCGTGTGTGTGTGTGTGTGTGTTGGTGTGTGTACTGAGTGATCTCCTCCCAGCAGGTGACCATTGAACTCTAAACTAAGTTCCCCTGCTGAGGGAGATGGCAGGGGGGTGAGGTCCACCTCCACGGAGACATGCACCTCCACCCCCATCCCTCCTCCCCACATAGACTCATCCCTCACTCCTGCACTATAAAAAGTCTGCTCTTGCTGAGGTTGTTCAGTCTCGTCAAGAACTCCACCAGGTAAGACAACCAGCTGCAGTGGCTCTGACTGGGACTTGGGCTGTAGAATAGGTAGTCAGATAGGAAAATCTGTTGGAGAACTTTCTCTGTCTGCGAGTGTGAACTTTCTGCAATCTGTAAACTTTAATGAAGTTTTGAACTAAACTGGTGCCAAAATCAAGTTTCTCTGCAAGGAAGAGAAGTTGTAGTGCCAACTTTAAATTGTGATTTTAAGATATTTTGTTTAATTAATTGTAACTATAAATCTGTTTAGCCTGTTATGATATTTGAGAAGATATTTTAATTTCATGGAGCTCAAGAGATCCCTAAACTTAAACTCTCCTAGACTGAGACTGTCTCAGAAAGCTAATAATCGTCTAATCATCTCTTGGATGATTAGCTAATTCTACGACTGTGATTTACTGTAAAGCTGGGAGCAAGATTACGTTGCAGTCCAGAGCTAATATGCGTGAGCTGGCTCTCTAAATTGCAGCCATCTCTAATCTACCCAGATTACAGTTCTTTTAATAGGCAGCCATATGTTAAGTGGCCCCAATCAGGGATGAGTGTGTAGCTTTAACAATGTGTTAAGGCATTCTTTCTTCTAAGCCTACTGATCTGGTCTTCAATAGCTTTGAGTTACTGGACAAAAGGGTTTCCATTTTTAAGTTGTTTTTTTTTTGTTAATTTCTTTGAGTAATTTAAATATGTTTTAATGAAACATGTGCAACTTTTTCACTCCAGACCACCATCATGAAATTCGCGGCTCTCGCTCTCGCCCTTCTGCTGGCTGTCGGTGAGTACTGAATGCACTATTTCTTGTTTAGGGAAAATAATTAACCTGCATATACAGTTGTGGATCAATTTTACACATTTAAAATATTTTAAATATAATTTATATTTTAAATGACATTTTAATACTGTATTTTCCTTTCCTTTCCTTTCCTTTCCTTTCCTTGCCTTTCCTTGCCTTGCCTTGCCTTTCTTCAGGCTCTCATGCCGCTCCCATGCAGGCTGATGCACCCTCTGACCTGCAGCATGCCCGTGCTCTTCTGGACATGGCCCTGACTCAGATGAAGGACAGTGCCAACAAAGCCCTCGACCAGCTTGATGACACTGAATACAGCGAGTACAAGTAAGGCCTCATCAGTCACACTTTGTGTAATTGACACTTACTCCATCGCTGGTTCATTCACCTTTCTCCCTTAGTTGCTTTTTACAGTTCTCTAATCATCATTTACTCATTTTATGTGTTTACTTAATTGTGTTTGTTTTTCGTTCCCTCCCAGGGCCACTGTGTCTCAGCGAATCAACACCATCTACGATCAGATCAAGAGTTTGCAGACTTCCATTTCCCCCCTGACCGACAGTGTCTACGGCACCTTGACTGAGGCCACCTCTGAGTTCCGTACCACTTTCACCAATGATTTCGAAGCACTGAAAGCCCAGACTGAAACTGAGCGCCAAAACCTGAGGGACGTCGTGAACAAACACATCGAGGACTACCGCTCTGCTTTGGAGGCCCCCCTTAATGACTACTTGGAAAAGACCAAGGTGGAGATGGAAGCCATGAAGACCAAGCTACAGCCCGTTGTGGAGGATCTGCAGCAGAAGGTGGCTACCAACGTGGAGGAGACCAAGAATGCCCTGATGCCCATTGTGGAGACAGTCCGTGCCAAGTTTGGTGAACGTATGGAGACCCTCAAGGCAGCAGTCGCTCCCTACATCGAGGAATACAAGGACCAGATTGACAACAGCTATAGGCAGGCACAGGCCATCAACGCTGATGAGCTCACCGCCCTGAAGGAGAAGATTGAACCTTTAGCTGTGGAAATCAAGGACAAGCTTAGGGCTATCTTTGAGGCCGTCGCTGCTACCGTCACCAAGAGCTAAATCCTCTCTACCCTGTTCCTGTAACTAAGCTCACCTACCTGTCTCTCCTAGATCAATTCCACCTTTCTCTCCATTCCATCTTTCCTTATACGCATGCACAAACAACCTCTCAAAATGAAACAGATGCCTAACTGATGCATTTCCTTGCAACAAAATGGCGGGACTCTTGCTCTCTATCTCCCATGCAAACACCTTACTTCGTGCGCACATGCACAAGCACATGCAAGCAAAGACACAGACACATACACACTCAGCACACATATGCTTTGCTCCTCGCATACAGCCCACTGTAGGAATTGTGTAGGAATTGTATGTGAACTATCACAAGTGCCTGAACCTCTGTGTAATGATGCTTGTCTGAAAATTGTGCTTTGATGAAATACAGCTCAATAAACATCTGACTGTTTATACTATTTTGCTCTCTGACTCTAAATTGAACAGTGTCATATGCCAGTTAGATACTGAAATGTATTACAATTTACCCTAAATGATCTGTCTGTAATAAGATAAGATGTGATCAGATAACCCTTTATTAGTCCCACAATGGGGAAATTTGCAGTGTTACAGCAGCAAAACAGAATAAGCATCAATGACAACAATATAAACAAGAGGAAATATAAAAGATTGAAACAATATGAACAAGAGGAACTATAAACAACAGTAACAATATAAGCAGTATAAACAATAAACAGACTCGACAGTTGAATTTATAGGACATATTGTTGTAATGATAGTGCACCTGAATGAGATACTGATATCACACAGCATAAAATGAAATGAAATCATATTGCACAGTATGTGCAGTCAATTGTCAGTTCTGGTGTGTGTGGTCTACTGAGAATGAAGCAGAATATTGTTGGTAATAATCTATACCAGAAAGCAGTTTAATTAAATCCATGTCTGCCCCATATGAAGCCAACATTATATACCTATTTTTATTAAAACCAGGTGTTTCCAAACCTCTTCATGTCATGGACCACCACAATAGATGCACAACAAATTACAGACCTCCAACTGAAGAGGAATTTGTCTTAAGGAATGTCCTATGAGTATTTTTTATTTTATTTTTGAAGACAATAAAGTCTGCATAGTAAATCAATGATCGAACTATGGTCATTGTAAATTACAATCAATCAAAACACCCAACACTATTCCTTCCTTTTTGTTCCAACTTTAAAAAAAAAAGTAATTTAAGATAAAATATTCTATTTCTCCTTTTGTTGAAGACCTTCAAAAACCCACCCAAGGACCCCTGTTGGCTCCTAGACCCCATTTTGAAAACAACTGATCTAAACTATGTATAGTGCACTCTAATAACATAAATAGGATTGTTCACCTTCAGCTTTATTGGAGTATTTTTGACCTCTGTGAGCCTCTAAGGTCATATCACACAGACAGCACACTGAGGGGGGTCATCATTGATCACAAAGTCCATTGGAAAAGAGCAACATTAATACAATCGGTTCTACTTAGGAGGGACTTCCAATAACATATGAGATATTTCTGCCTGTGGTCCTGAAAGCTGTGATTAATGAGCTGGTTGAGGTGGCCTATTGACAAACGTAAGCCTTGTTGTGCTTTTATTAGGGAAAAGTCTGCTCTTCTGCTTTGGATCCCTCAGGCTGGATAGCTTCAACACTGTCTCATCATAGAACCAAATGAGGCTATAAACACACACACACACACACACACACACACACACACATCACAACCACAATACCAAACCCTTACACTCATACCACTTTGATTAATCAATATCAAATATCATTTCATTTGTGTCTTACTTTGAGTGCTATGGACTATGGTCAGGTCCTCATGAGGCACAAAACCTTGCATGACACACACACAAACAAAGACACTTTTAATCTATGGTTCTTTTCACAGCAGATTACTCGCAGTAATTTTCTCACATTGATTTGTCAGCTTATTCTTATACCACATATTCTCCTTGTGTGTATCTGTTATGCTGTGTATGCATGTGTATGCTGTTAAATTTAGTGTGGATTATGTGCTTGTTCGTTCCATATTCTTTGAGGAGAACAGCATTCTCATCTTCTTTTTATTTTTTTTCTCTGGGTTGTCCATTGTGGAGAAGCTACCTAACACAGGCTAAATGTGTTAGCTAACAACTGACAACTGGTGCCTTCAAACGGGGTCATGCTTACGGTGTTTTCAAGATAAGTCCATACACCCCCCACAATGTCGTGCACACATGACTTCACCATGTCGTAAATATGAATTTGTGAGTTCCATTTGATTTGATTTGATTTGATTTGATTTATTTGGATCCCCATTAGCTGTGGCAATGCCAAAGCTATTCTTCCTGGGGTTACAATGTATCAATGCAATTTGCGTCACATACAGTACAATTCACGGTCAAATACAACATAAAACACAAAGAAATACACAAAGGAATACAAACAGATACACAACACAACAATACACTGACAATACAAGACAGTTCCCCAGGTCAGCAGTGGTATGTAGTATATATGTATGTTGGTCACACAAATAGAACTCTAATTTCTTTAGCCCTTTGATATTACATCCAGTGCCATTGAAGCTCAATCCCAGAAACAACCAGATTTGACAGTTAGAATTAAATCAAATTTGACAGTTACCATTCTTTCAATATACATCTCCCCAGAACTATTTCCGTTGCAAAAAGGTGCAATTTTTAAGTAGTGCTTGTTCTTCCAATTGTCTGTATTAGATCTCTGTTGTGCACAGATGATTTCTGACTAACTTCTTAAAATTTATTTTACTATTTTCTTGTGTAATGTTTTCTGGTAGTTTATTCCATTCTTGCATGGCTCTGTACATAACCATTCATTTAATTGTATTTGTTTTTGATTTGGGTAGTGTGAAATTTCCTCTGGTAGCATGTCTGGTTGCATAGCTATGTCTAGCTGAACTAAAATATACATTTTTATACAAGATTGATGGTTTTTTTGTAATTAAAATGTTTCTAAAGAAAACCAGCAGTAAATACAATAATCTTTTCTCAACCGATAGCCACCCCAAATAGTTGTGCATGGCTATGATGTTTGTTCTGTAGCCACATCCATTTGAACGCAGAAAAAAAAAATCTGGCGAGTAAAAATTAGAGAATGCAAGGTCAAGAGTAACCTTGGACCCTGAAATTCTAATGTGCTGTATTATGACAGTAACTGTCATGAAGGCTTTTAACTCCTTAGTGAAACCTTTAGCATAGGGAAATATTTTGCTCAGGGTATATACTTATGGTGGTTTATGCAACCCGGGCCATGACCTTATCAGCTTATCTGCCATTGTGAATAAGGATTTGTTCTTAATGACTTGCCTGATTAAATATAGTCAATAATTTTATAAATATGCCAGAATGTTCGCATTAAACCAAACCCGAAATACCCACTGAGGATAGTTTTAAGGGGATAACTGACTCTCTAATTAGTATGGTGTTGAAACTGTGCTTCAAGAAAAGTGGCTATGAATAATAAAAGTAGTTTGTTGCTGTCTTCATCTGTCCACACCCACCAACACTGGCCTGCTTAGGATGTTATTAATGCCCTTCTGTTTGGTGAAGACAAGTTCCACTTAAGACTTTAGGCTATAAGAAATAATACAAAATGCAAGCAATGATTTCTAGATGCTCCAAAAAGGTTGTGTGTCTGTGTGTGTGTGTTTGTGTGTGTTCACAATTCTTGGGGCAGCATGCATGCATACGTGTGCAGCTGTGATTAGTGCATGTCACTGGCACTATGAGTATTGTAATGGATGAGGCAGGCATGGAGGTCCCTAGTGAGAGTCTCTTGGTGTATAAAACCAGCTTGTTCCTGGACAAAACCAGCCACTCGTAACACATCCACCAGAGCAGTGTGTTTGGGCTTGATGTAAAAACAGGACTTGCTACTTGTGGTCAGCAGTGGAGTAACAGACTGGAGTGAACAGAAATATCAAGGGAAGAGACAAAACGAAACAGCAGATTCATTCATATTATTTATCTCGCAGACCTTCAAATGATGGATGGTAAGTGTTTGTTTTATGATCAAAATTGTCTGAGCTCAGTGGAGAAAATATACATTCCTGTGTTGATGATTATAGACAAAGTCTGGAACAAAAGTTCATCACACATCTCTCCTCTCCTCTCTCCTCCTCAGGTCCTCAGCTGACTCAGAGCTGTGAACTGTCTCTGCCCTGCTGTGCAGACAGGCGGTCACTGACGAGCGCCAAGGCCCCCCAAGTGAGTGGTGTTAAGGTTCAGCTGGAGATGCATGCACTTTGGCAGCAGTTTGACCAGCTGGGCACAGAGATGATTGTTACCAAAGCTGGAAGGTAACAGTTCATATTTATATTCCTCATTACCTTATCTTGCATTTAATCGCTCCTTTTTCTCTGGGGTCTCTGACTGCATTCTGTTCAACTACATGTTTGCAAACTTCAGGAGGATGTTTCCAACATTCCAGGTGCAAATCTCCGGGATGGATCCTGCCGCTGAATACGTCCTGCTCATGGACTTTATCCCTGTCGACGATAAAAGATACAGGTCAGTGTGCAGTGTGGAACAGAGGTTGTTACTTTTTACAACCCTGTTAGCTTATTTCTGATCTGGTATTAACATCACTTTATTCAAGACTATCATTAGTTGCAGCTGCAATATTTCTTCAACCCGACTGAAATCATTCTGATTAGAGATTCCACGTCAACTCTTTACATGTAATGGAATGAAAAATAGTGATACAATAAGATGTACATTTACATGCCTCGATGCATGTAATCAGAATGTAACTTTTTTTGACATACATTAAGTGTGCCTGTTGTGAAGAATCTGATCTGCCAGAAATATAATAGAAGAGGTCATCCATAGTAAGGTTGGGCGATGTCTACCAAATTGGCATATAACGATGCTGAGAGTGAAAAATCGTGCTGAACAATGATGACACCAACAGCTTCTCATCATCTTCACTCCCACATGTCAAAAACAGATCTTAGGAAACAACTATTGCCTTGTAATAGTCAGCCTTCAAACTTTTCCTGTTTTGATTTTGGTCGATGGTTCGGTGGACTCCAGTTTTGGATATAATATAATATAATATAATATAATATAATATAATATAATATAATATAATATAATATAAGAATATAGATAATATTACAGATCTGTGCTAATTCCCTCTCTGCAAACTCTAACTGACCAGTCCTAATTAACATATTTGAAAAAAATGTGCATGTGTGTCAGATATGCTTTCCATAGCTCATCCTGGCTGGTGGCAGGGCGAGCGGACGTTGTAGCCCCAAGCAGGATGCATTTCCACCCAGACTCACCTGCCTGTGGAGCCCAGTGGATGAAGCAGACTGTGTCCTTTGACACTCTCAAGCTCACCAACAACCTGCTGGATGACAACGGACATGTCAGTCGATGTCTTTAACAACTCTTACAACTCTTACATGAATCCATATATTCCCAAATATATGCTGTTTAATGCTTTTACTTTTGAGAGCAGAAAATAAGAGCATAGGACTTAAGAATGTCAACGACTTTATCGTGAAAGAACATACAAGAAATGTGTCCCTTTTGACTTGCTTTTTGTGTGTTTTCTCCAACTTCCTCCCTGCCAGATGATATTGAACTCCATGCATCGCTACCAGCCTCGCTTCCATGTGGTGTATGTGGATCCATCTCCCAACAGTCACTTAAATGCACACAGGAACTTCTGCACGTTTTCTTTCCTTGAGACGCGCTTCATGGCTGTCACTGCCTATCAGAACCACAGGGTAGGAAATGCATCAGTAGGCTTCAAACTAAATATTACCCAGGCCCATTACATGTCCGTTTGACACATTTGTATCAAACATATGTGTGACACCTTTCTACTAATCACAGAAACAAACCCTCACTGTGCATTATATATTAGGACACAGTTTATTTGTTTTTTTTCTTATTTATTTTAACCCCCCACTTCACCTTCTCTCTCTCAGATCACCCAGCTAAAAATTGCTAGCAACCCATTTGCTAAAGGCTTCAGGACTACAGACCCTCAGGACCGGTAAGTGTCAATCAGTCATTCAGTCATGTCTTAATACAGTCTGCCTCATTAAGGAATGCATTTCTCCCTGGACTCCCTGGATCACAGTGCATCTTTATCACTGTTATCAGCTGGTGATAAGGCAGCAGTCATGCTGATAGCTAATCTTTGACCTTTGTAAGCAAAGGAGGTTCACACATGGCAGGTTGTTGGCCATGTATGGTAAAACTGTGAGATATGATTATTGATGATTTATAGGAGTCTGCAGAGCATGTATACCTCTGTCTATATGCTTGTGTGATGATATACAGTATCTGTGTGTGTGTGTGTGTGTGTGTGTGTGTGTGTGTGTGTGTTGTGTGTTTGTGCAGATTGAGTAATTCTGGAACAGCATGGTGTCCACCAGAGGGCAGAACTGAACTCCATATCACCAAACCTGGAGAGCAGAGATGCTGGGGCTCAAAAACAGCCAGTGAGTATCTCTCTGTATATTACATGATGAGTTGGGTGCAACAAACTCAGACTTTTTTCACAGCAGCCATTTTGACATGAAATAATAGCGTAAATACAGGCGTCACCAGTGATACTAATTAAGGTTCCATTCCATTCAGGTCAAACAGAGTCAGGGTGCTGCTATTATGCATGTTGGACTGGAAAGGTGCTATACTAAATGGAACAGGACTTTAATTAGTATCATTGATAACACCTGTGTTTACCTCACTATTTCATATCAGTATGGCTGCCTTGAAAAAGGTCTAGAATTTGCAGGTCTAATCGTGGTCAGTAATTAGTTTTTTAATGCTAGTTTTCTTTTTAATATAACACATAGAGCTTCAGCTAACAATTATTTTCATTGTCGATTGATCTGTCAATTATTTTCTTGATTAATTGATGAGTTGTTTAGTCTATAGGATGTCAGATGAAAATGGTGACAAAATGCTGACCAATATGGCATCCTCAAATGCCTTGTTTTTATCCACAGTACGAAGATATTCAGTTGTCTGTCATAGAGGAGAAAATATTCACATCAAAGAAGCTGGAATCAGAGAATTTGGACTTTTTTTCTTAAAATAATGCTCAAATCAGTTAATCAATTATCAAAATTGTTGCAGATTAATTTAATTTAATTTAATTTAATTATTTGCTTTCAGCCACTTAGTCATTATATCCACAATACAGATGATTATTTTGCAAAAATCTCATTGTGTTAATTTTTTGTTAAAGGAACAGTAGGTTATTTTATTATTTTATGTGTGTGTGTGTGTGTGTGTGTGTGTGTGTGTGTGTGTGTGACCTCACACATAGGTTAAAGCCCTGTTGATTTATCTGCAGATTATTCTCACGATTACTTATTCTTTTAGTCCATAAAGTGTCAAAAAAAAGTGAAAAATGTTAATCACAATTTCCCAGAGCCTAACGTGACTTTTGATCTTTTGTGGCTATTTTTGTCCAACCAACTGTTCAAATCCCAAAGACTCTTCATTTGCTATCATAAATGACAATGAAAACCAGCAAGTCTTTATGTTTAAGAGGCTGGAACAAACAAATTTTTGAAAATTTTCTTTGAAAAACAACTGAAACAATTAATCAATTATCATAATAGTTTGGGATACTTTTTTTGACCATCTAATCAATTAATTAATTAATTGTCGCAGCTCTAGTGATTTATATAGCAGTGCTTTGATCTCCAGTCATACTGATCAATCTTACTACTCCAGTGTTACGAAGCTGGATGGGTTAATAGACAGAATCTGATGATTTGAATCAGCAGTGGGCTAATGATTTAGAGTTGATAGATAGAGGATACATCAAATTTGGCCTATAAGTGCTGATCCATACCTGTCCAACTATGTTCTCCTGCATCCTCAGGACAGGAGGACCCAGCCCTGTTGTCTGTGGAGCAGTGTGGACTTTTCCGCCAGTGTAAAGACTCTGTGGGACTTGCTGCGGAGAGGAAAGATGGGCACAGTTTATTAGCATCGTCTTCCCTCCTCCCAATTCCTTCCTACTGGGACTGTCCAGGGCCATCTCAAGAGAGAGGCAGACTGACATAAGGAAAGAGAAGCAAACTGATTGAACTTTGAATTAAATTTGACCTACTGCTCATTTGATGTTATACAACTTTATTATGTGTTTTATAAAAAAAACCCATCTATTTGTTTGTGATCACCCTCATAAATTTAAATTATAGGGATGCTATGCATTATGCAAGCATTCCATCAAAAAGATAATGTATGGCAATAATAATAGATTTCCAGCAGTGATACTACATATTCTTCGTCTTCAAGAACTCTATCAAGTCCAGTTGCCTACGACAAACCTTGCTACGAATACCATGACCTGGATGACTGAGAACCTTCACAGACATGATACTACATATATAATACCATAGCACACAATAAGAGCATGCAGAGTCACAGTAAGGTACTGTTTATTGATTTATGATATGATTTATGATACTGATTATAGCAATGATACATCACAGACAGAAAAACATAAAATACCAGAACCCCACAAACTCACAGTTGAGAACAACAAACACACTATAGTAAGTAAGTCATATTATCAGAATCACATGGTAACCTCTCCTTATGACCTTTGTGCTACTTCAATGCATCAATCTGTTGCCTCAGATAATAAAAACACATTCTGAAAACTTCGTGTCTGTTTTTTCCTAAATTTTTAATTATACTAACCGTTTAAAATTTGAAATAATGTGGATTCAGGTGCTGATGTTCTGAATGAAGCAAGTCGCGAAGCCTCAAATGTTATTTTGTGTTCCTCAAAGCAACCACGGTGGAAACTTCATTACCCACAATGCGGAGTGTCCCAGTGTTATTTCCTGAAGAAGCAACGAGGGCCATGACATGGCTGTGCCTTCAAATTAAAAGACGTTATGAAAAACGAATAATACATGGTCTAACTTTCTATTTCCTAATGTAACATACCACATTTTATTGCTCAAACAAATATGAAGTGTTGCTGGCTTTCACTAAGGAAAAATTAGGCCATAAAGACAAACTACCTTCATTCAGATTGGTCTGAGTTGTAGTAGTTACCACTATAATAATATGGTTAACTTAAACTAAACCAGAAGCCAAAACTAGGTATTTTAGTAAACTGAAATAAAAATAAAAACTAGACTTTAGAAAAAAAAGAAACAATATTATGTATTTGTAAGACTAACTAAAATAATATAAAAAATATATACTGCATGGCAAAAGTCTTTAGTTTTAGTAAATAAAAAATGTGTACTGAAAAAAATAAGCTAAAACTAGACATTTGACAATCTAAACTAAACTAACACATGCAAAACCACTCTGGAAACTGACTGAAACAAAACTGCATCAATTATGTTTTGTTTTTAAAAAGAAAAAACGTTTTCATATAGGTGCATATTGGACAACATATGCCAGTACCGGTAAAGACTGATATAGCTGTCTTAGGTCACTATCAAGCTGATAATATCAGTCGATAAGATTCTATAATATCAGTCGAACATTAGTTTGGATCTAGCTGTAATTCTTCACTTTCTACCCTGGTAGTACCAAGGTTGCTAAACTACTTGATATTTCAGTTGTAGAGTTTTATTACTGTCTTATTTTGAAAGTGCTTACAGGAAGTGATGTAGTTTTGCACTGTAACTTGACGGCGGTGATGCTTGCGCTCCCGTAGCTCTGAAGGATGCAGCGGGGTGGATGGAGGAGGAGGAGGAGGAGGTGAAAGACTGGAAGGCGGAGAACAGAATGAACGGGTCGGGAAAGCTGAAGGATGCGGATTACGGTAGCAGCCCGCCGGCCAGCCTACCCACCGACGATGGTTTGGGTCGTTTGACATGAGGATGTGCGGAGAAAACGACGCAGGCCTTTGGTTTGTTGATACACTGAGCACGGAGGGAGAGCCTGTAATTTACCCGTCGTCTCCAATTATCTGTGACACCGCCGAGGGCTGCCTGCTTTAATTGTTAAGGTGATTTGATTTCCAGCGTAGAGTATTTTAGTCTACATGTTACTTTGTCGTGGTCTAAAACTGGGTTCTGCCCAAGAAAACCGGAGAAAAAACACAGTGACCCTGGCTCCCTTCATATTTGTGATTTAACTGCCATCATGGCTTTAGCCGTTATTTTAGCATCACCGCCACCTGATCTCGTCTCCTGTATGTCAAACTGAACAGAGCGCCGTGAAGTCAACACCAAACACACCAAAAATTACAACTTTACTGAGTTTCAACATGGAGGCGTCGACGGTACAGCCTCGCTGTTTGAAGGCTCTATTCATATGGACGTCGTTGTGTCTGATCAGCAGCGGTCAATCCGCGCCGCCGGACGCCTCGGGCCTGCCTCTAGCCATCCGTGTGCCACTGCGGCAAGGCGCTCTCGCTGAACAACCGCCGCAGCTGCCACCTGCCGCCGCCGCAGGCATCGCGAACCGCCAGCGCGGCAACGGTGCGCGCAGGCGGAGAGGAGCGGCAGCGAGCGGTATCAGCTTCGTGGACATGATTGATAACCTGCGAGGGAAGTCTGGGCAGGGATACTATGTGGAGATGGCTGTGGGCTCTCCTCCGCAGAAGGTAAAGGTTTTATATACATACATACATATGTTGTCTAAGCACTCAGCTCATATGAATAGGCCTATAACACTTAACTTTTTGGCCTATGCAACACATCTATCATAATAAAATCACATAATTAATTCAAATTGAAATAAAACCAGGTACACTCAAAAAACAGTAAATTGTTCCCTAAGAATGACATTCAGTGTGACTGGTCAGTATTAGGGCTGCAACTAATGATTATTTTCATTGTCAAATAATTTCTGGATAATTTTCTTGATTAATCAATTAGTTGTTTGGACTATAAAATGGTGAAGAATTTTGACCACTGTTTCCCAAAGCCCAAGGTGACGTCCTCCATTGTCTTGTTTTGTTCACAAGTCAAAGACATTCAGTTTACTGTCATAAAGGAGTAAAAAAAAAAAAAACAGAAAATATTCACATTTATCAATATTCACATTTTAAATACTCAAACTCAAAGCAGTTAATCAATAATCAGAATAGTTGGCATTTCATTTAATAATTGATTCATTATTAATTAATTGTTGCCGCTCTAATCAGCATTCTTTATTACCCTACAGAGTCTGGCTCTGCTTGCAAAATACTTTGAAAAAATACTGAAAAAGAATGATCTTTGCTCTGTCTCTCAGTTGAATTTCATCTGCTTTATTGGCAGGAATATTTCAGTTAATATGTTCAGTAGATACACTTAACTGTCTGTGGTACCACCTTAAAATAATCATTAAATCCAATGTTCTTTATGAAAGTTAAAAGAAAACCCAATATTGAATGTTAACATTAAAGACACACAGATTTAGGTCAAGTAAGGGCCAACACTACTGTGACACATCACCATACAAAGTACTTTTATACATGCAGCACAGGGGACCGCCTCCAGTTCTAAGCCAGCACCTTGGGTAGGGTTACTGACTGGAGAGTTGACTTAACATACATGTTTTGGATGTATTTATGTTATGTATTTCTTTTACATTATAATGTTTTTACCTTATTCTTGTGTTAGTGTGTCTTCATGTGTCTCTGTGTATGTATCTCTGGTTCTGTTTTGACGAACTACATAAGTTATAACACTATAAAAACACTAATAGGTAAATTTAATTAATCTTTAAGTACCACACAAACACCCCAAGACATACATTTAGACATAATTTAGAAGATACTATGCAACTCAATGGGAGGTCTAGAGCTGCAATGATTAGTTGATTAATCGAATTGTTGTCAACTACTGAATTAATTGACAGTTATTTTGATAATCAATTAATGGTTTTGATTAATTTTTTAAGAAAAAAAGTCCAGATTCTCGGATTTCTGAATGCTAGTTGCAGCCCTGGAGGAGACATAACTATAAACTTTAAACACACCTTTATGACACTCTTACAGTGTATGTCCTTATCTAATCTCAGATATTTATAATGCAAGATTTCCACAGTTTAATAGGAAATTCAAAATTAAGTCAGTAGATGGAAAAATAGTTCAAATATACCATCCAATAATGTTAATGCTCCTGCAATGACAGATGGCCTGTGTGTGTGTGTGTGTGTGTGTGTGTGTGTGTGTGTGTGAGAAAGTGAGAGAAAGGACTGAATGATACAGACAGATAATGGAACCATTAATTCTGCAGAGTGAGGAGTGCCAGCTGGGTGCAGCTGCGGTGTACAGGCTGGCACACAGAGGGCGACAGCTAGAAGGAGGAAGAGAAACTGATGAGGTGGTAGAAGATGAGAAGAAGGAGGAGAGGGAGAAGGTGAAAGAGGGAGTGAAAGAGAAATAAAGAAGCAACAATAAAGAGAGAGAGAGATTGAGAGGAACAAGGAGTGAAGGAGAGTGACAGAAGAAGAAAGGGAGCTTTCGATAAACAAAAGTGAAGAAGGAGATGAGAGAGAGAGAGAGATGATGAAAGAAATGGAGGGACCTGAGTGGAGGTGTCACTCTGCCACTGAGAGACACTGATGTTTCCTGTTTCAGACAGATGTGCCTGGATGGGGCATTAGGCTGGGCAGCACGGTGACAACCAGCCAGTTGAGGCCAATCAACACAGACAGACAACACACTGTTGGTAGATTGAGTGTCCTTCAACCTGTGGTCAGGGTTCCTTCTCCTGTCAGCCATCATTCACCCTGCTGGAGTGGAGCACTGACCGATTTGTTTCAATACTATTGAGTATGGAAAAATGCCTTGTTATTTGATACCAAATTTTGACACCCCAGGAGTTAATCCTCAACTTGTGGTTCATGTTTTATATTCTTTTTTAAGTGGAAAAATGCCAAGGTTCTGAAACACAGAATTATGCATTATGAACTGGTTTGAGTGTGCCTTTTTAGACACCTTAATTTGAGCTAAATTATTATTATTATTATTATTATTATTATTATTATTATTATTATTAACCCTATTTTATTTAGCTCTAGAAGCACAAGTTCAAATTTGCAAATATTAAATGAGGTATTAATATGTTCCAAGATAATTTTTTTCTTTCCTGATACTGATTCTGATACCTGAACTTTTCATACTGGCCAATACCAGGTACCGATCTGATACCACTATGTTAAAAAATAGGTAATTACTCTTTAAGAAGTGTAGGCAGTTACTTAGGCAGGCACTTGGTTAATTTTTAACAGGAAGTTCACTAGCAAGGATCACACCACAACAATATATAGTTAAAGAATTTAATGAATGTTCGGAGAGATAAGATGTGGATAACATATTAATGTAGAGGGGAGGAGTGAAGATCGATGGAGGATGTCGTCAGCCAGGTTGGTCTGGAGGGTATGCTGAATGCTGGGCGGGGGGAGACTCAGTGTGGGGGTTCCATCTCGGTGTTTTCCGCCCGAGCCAATTATGAGCCCCCGGACTGTACCTAGAATGAGACATGTGAGAGATATGCACTAGATGGAATTGGAAGGAACGAGAAGAGATGTGGAGATGATGAAGAAGAAGGGAAAGGGTGGGCGGGTTGAGAGATCTGAGACAAACGTGGCTGTATGGGTTAGTCAGGTATAAGTAGGCTTGTCAGGTGATTAGAGGTGTGGTTGAGGCGTGACCCTGCTCCCGAACCTAAGTTAACTAATTAACTTCATGATGGATCCAGTTTGTCAAGTTCACCCATTACTAGTGAACTAACTCATGAACAACTCTTTTGGTCAAAAAACACGAAACTGACTGAATGGCTACTTCAGCACCATGGACAGCACCATGGATTTATCAATAAATGGCACAGGCAGCTGATATTTCAGAGCTGTTATCGGTGCCATAGAATTGAACTTTTACAGGCCTACTAAATGATAGAGACAGGTGGTTTCAGGTTAACAGGGGAGATGCATTTTGGTCATTTTGTTAACAAGGGGGATACAATCCCCCTTTAACTGCCCACTGGCTGTAGGCCTGTTCTACTAACCCTGTACAGTATATCAGTGTTGTGTGGCCTGGGTCAAGTTAAAAAAAGTCAGCATACAGGATGCTGCTGGGAAGTAGCATGGTTTCATATACAGTACATAGACTCATATACTTATCAATAGCTGATTTTTGTGTCAGTAAGTCTTTATTGACCAGAGGGTTTTACTTGACTTTGATCACAGCCAGCAACCTCTGACCTGAACACAATCAAATAGTGAATTTCATTTTAAGAATCAGGTGGCTACCACATAATTAGTTTTCTTCCCTGCCATTTTAGAGCTTATATCAAAGCACACCCAGGGTTTTATGAACACTAGCCAAGTATTCTTAATATGGATACAGTAATGAGCAAAACCCAATTAACAGGTTAACAACCGTCTACACACCATTTTAATTTGTACTGCTTTTATTGCCTTGTGGACTGAAATGAAAACTTCTGAAGAATTTTTTGTGAATTATATTCAACCTATTTTATTCTTCAAGAACAACGTTGAAAGAAAGGAGTTCCTTGTGTCTGACAGTAGCTAGTGTTAAATAGGGATGCACGATAACTGTTTTTTCCCACGATAACTTCCTGCTTCTCATAACCGATGCCGATACCGATAACCGATAACATTTTTAATAGTTTATATATACACCTGAGGTAAAGAAAGGCAAAGATGTAGTGAGTAAAGATGAATTTAACATTATAACTCTGCCTCTGACTTATCAAAATAATGTAACATACATCACTAGTGTTGTAATCACAACAAAAACAAGAAAAGTTGACTCAAAAAAAACAAAAAAACATTTATTATTGCTTCACTCAGCTGCATCACCCAATAAAAAAAGACTCAAAAGTCTTTTTCAGAAATAGTGAAAAATGCCCTCACTGGTGATGGCCATGTTTATGTTTGAGGTGGTGCATCAATATGACGTCATGCACGTGACAACAGCAGGCACCGGCAGCACAGGGCAAACAAACGGACTGAAAATGAGCGAAATCAAGGTAATGTTGGCTATTTATAATTGGATGTAGTTATCGGCAAAAAAAATTCATTATCGGACTTATCTGTGTGACATAATTTTTTCCAACATCGGGCTGATAATTATCGGTACCGATAGTTATCGTGCATCCCTAGTGTTAAATATTTGTGACAAACTAACAACCAGAGTTTTAAAAAAATCCATTGGTATTATTTATTAAGAAATTAAAAACTCCCTCTCAAGATCATATAGGTGTAGTTTAATCAGATTTGACTGACTATACTGGAAACATCAGCAAACATTATTGCTCAGTCCTCACAGGTGTATGTAAGTATGTGACACCAAATTTATCCAACTGAGTCCTGCCCACTTCAAATCCATGAGAAACGCAATGCGAAAAAAAATAAAATAAAAAAAAATCTGGAAATCTCTGATGTGAAAAACTTTAGCAGCACTGTTGAAACTTTAGCAAAAAATTGTGTACTCTCGTAGTACAATGTTGATTAAGAAAGTAGGTTTACGGGGCCTTTAAAAGGGCAAAAGATGAGGTTTCATTTCAGACAGTGAGAAAATAAAATTAGAACTATATTTAAGAGTGTATAGATTTCCAGGTACTGGAATTGATGAGGAGTTCAGGAAGGCCACACCCTGAATGGAGCCTTGTAATACCAAATACATTGATCCTCAGGGACTTCAGGGGAGGCATGGTCTGTAGTACAGTAAAAGCAGCAGTTCTTAGGCTGGTGCATATTAACCAAGTGGAAAAGTGCTTGTCAGTGACCATCTCATTCATTAAAATGACCTGTCAGGACCATAGCAACACACTGATAGGTTGTTTGCAGGCCCTTAATAAGTCTTTAAGAAATCAAATTATCTCAATGCATTTAGGTTTAAGTGCTTTTAGATGCCCCTGCATCTGGATAAATTCAGCTTTATGTAAATTAATTTATTAGTCTGTGTATAAAATAAGGCAAATTATCATAATAACAGAAGTGATTAAATGTGCTTTGCATTTAACTTGAGTTGTTTGCTGAATGCAAAGTTGTTGAAAGGACCTCAAGTCATAGATTTACAATCACTTTCTGATGCGTTGTGTTCTGTTCTGGTAACCACTGATGATTTCTCCTGCATGGTGGTGGAGGGGGAAGGGCAAATATAATGGCTGGAGCAGACAGGCACTCTGCCAGGGAGGACAGGAAGACAGACAGAGAGAGAGAGCAGGGAAAGACATGAGGTCTCAGTGTGTCAGGATGCAGCCTGTAGTGTGTGTGAGTGTTTGTGTGTGAAAGAAACAGATCTATCCTGAGCAGTCAGCAAATCTCTGGCCAAGAGAGGAAGGCAGAGTGTGCACAGCACCGTTACTGACGAGACAGGAGTGGTGTGTTTGTGGAGACAGTATGTACACACTCACACACACACACACGTGTGTGTGTGTGTGTGTAAACATACATATATACATGTATACAGTGGATGCATGTGGATGCATGTGAATGCATGTGTGTGTGTGAGGTGGACAGAGTCAGTATTTATTCTGGGCTTTCAGGCCCAGCCCTTGAGACAGTAGCACTTCTCTGGATATTTAAAGAGCCAATCTATTATTGAACAGCTTGCTGTGGCTATATGCCTGTCTATCTGTTCTTGTGTTTGGGTGATTCTGTTCCACACTGTATCTACATTCTCTGTCAAGGAGTTGTTCTTTCACCTTATTTGTCCATCAGCAAAATATTACAGTATGAGCTTCATATGTCACTGTAACAAAGGAATCACAAATCAAATGCACAACCACATCAGTAGGACATATTAACTAGAACCATATGAATTGAAAATCTTTTCATTGAACACAATTGCAAATTAACAGTTATACTAGCATTAAAATGTATGACTCACATAGCATACATAGTGCGTATTAAAGGGATAGTTCAGATTTTTTGAAGTTGTGTTATATGAGGTACTTATCTGTAGTCAGTGTATTAACTACAGTAGGTGGTGGCCAGTGCACCCTCAGCTTGGAGAAGCAACAGGAGTACTGGTGCAGGAAACAAAGCAATGTACTGCTGTGGACAGGGTCAGCAGCAAGATGTATTTTAGCCATCTAAAAAAAATCTGTTTAAGTGTACGCTATATTTAGAACATTTTTACCCCTTTACATTGCTGTCAGACAGCCTTTTCTGACAAGAAACCGTCACATAAGCCAAATATTGCTCTCTCCAAAGCCACCAGACTCCTTTGGCAAAAAGAGCAATTTTAACTCACAGAACACGTAAGTTGCTGGACTACTATTGCCTGGAGCTGTTAGATTGTCTGTGTTATTGAGTGACATTGGTGAATCGGAGGTAGCCTTTTAAGACACTGAAATCACACAATAACACAAACAAATTAGAGCCCGACGGATATTATCAGCTCATATTGGCCTATCCCAGCTATGCTGGCCGATATCGGTATCTGTCTGAAATGTGCCTATATGAAAACATTTTTTAGCAGAACATAATGCAGTTTGTTTTTATTTCTTAACTTTAGCAGCATTCTGTGTATATTTGATCCTTTACTTTAATTCAGGTTCAATATATACTTTTTTTTTTGCTCTGTGTGTGTTCTGATATCATTTTGGACAATAAAGTTTATTGTTAAACTGTAAAATATCCTGCCTCCATTACATACCTTTGTCACAAGTGTTAATCATTGCAAACAATGTGTGTTCACGTATATATTGTATATAATGTGCATTATATTCTGTATAAATAATATCAGCTAATATCAGGATATATATCAGACAGAACTTCACACACAGCAAATCCTGTGTTCTGAAAGGTAAAATGAATGTTTTTGGCTATAGAGTCCCATATTTGGCTTATTTAACTGCCCCGTCAGAAAATGATGTTTGATGGCTGGGTAAAGTGTTGAAAATATTAATATAGCATACACTTAAACTGACTTTTAGATTTTTAGGTGGGCCATTTTGCTGCTGACACTATCTACTGCAGTAGATTGCTTAACTTGCTACAATACTTAGTGGTCCTGCTGCAAGATGGCTGACTGCCATCTACTGTAGTTAACACAGTAACTATGGAAACGTACCATATAAAGACCCCCCCAAAATTAAAAAAATCCAAACTATCCTTTTAAAGCAGCAGTACAATAAAGACAGACAGAAAAATAAATGTTAAATGATACCTGTGATATATGGCATGCAGTAGTTCATAGTTGTGTGAAGTATAATTTATAATGTATAATATGATGCATACACATATATAGGTAGTGTAAATTTCTGCCTTCATCACCATCTGCCATTGTTCTCCATTCACACATTCACTAACTGTTTTGACTGATTGCGCAAAATATGATACTCACATAGAGATGCAGACAGCAGAGGAGGAGATGAGAGAGAGAGGGAGTAGAATAGGCAACCTGAGAGGAGTGAAGGGTTAGAGTGGAGACAGAGAGGGGACAGGCAAGGACATTTAGGACAACAGGAAACAGCACAGGACACTACAAGGAAAGATAAATGGATACAGAGAATGACTGAGAGATGACAAAATGAAATCTGTGAGAGGTGAGGCTGCTTAGAGAAAATTAGCCTGTAAGACCAGCAGCAGTATAAAAAAAACGTAAAAATATCAATAGCAGACATAAAAAAAACCCACACAGAAAATTGTTTTACAAATGGCCATGTCTGTCTCCAAGGTAACAAAGATAGATTAAACTTGCCCTCTAGAGATTGAACATAATCAATTTCACAATGTAACCCAAGCATCAGTTTTACAAACCTATTGATTTTTGTAAAAGGCACACAGCATATATTTAATAAATCTTTTTCTTTGTCTCTCTTCGTCTCTCTCTGTCTCATCAGTTAAACATCCTGGTGGATACAGGAAGCAGTAACTTTGCTGTCGGGGCAGCTGCTCATCCCTTCCTGCGCAGATACTACCATCGCTCACTGTGAGTAGAGACACGAGTGGTAAAATATAAAGCCAAATTTAGTTGGCAAAAAGGCCATGTTTCAGTATTTTTTGTTCTGTTTTCTTTAAAAATATCAGAAACAATTCAGTAATACTTTATAATAACCATCATTAATAAATGGAAAAAGAATAGTCAATTAAACTTAGTTAATAGTAATTTTACTCTTAACACCGAATGAAATTATAGTAAATCATGTGTACTAAGTATTAGTAAAGCTATAAGTTTGAGTAAAATATAATTTAATAGAATATCTAACAATTACCTTCTATTAATGATGGTTAAAGTGTTACAAACATTTCTTTTTACCCCCTTGATTAAGGGAAAAAAGGATTTTTTGAGAACAGTTCAGATTATTAAATTGCTGCTTGCTAATAACTGCTGATGCACATTCAGGTTCTGTGTACTACTGTGATTTACCATGCAATACTTGTTTAATGTTTTTTTTTTAAATCATGGTGTTTTTTTTATTTCATTGTTCAAGTCTCATGTGATAAACTGATTAATTGATAGGTAAACTGATTTAAATTAAGTGAGAATGCTTTCAGATACAAACAGTTTGAACAATGAATAAATGCTTCTCTATTTCTGTTCATATTTGTTCATACATAATCACTAGGTCAACACAGTTTATTAAGATATTATCGAGATCACAGTAAGACCAAGTGCACTATCCAAATTACAGAAGCTCTAATTTTTTGATAATGGAAAAATAGGTGTAAAAACAGCAATATAATAATAAGTAATAAGTACTCTAGTGCTGCAGAGATTCCCTGGCCTACAAATCTTGTTCTCCTGATGGAAGAAAACATGTTTGATTGGTACAGACCCCAACAAATGGCACATCATCATGATTTTGTAAGTGAAAATGAAATTTGTGATGCAAAAATGATCGTTCTCACTAATCATGAATCATAAGTCTATTGCATATTACATGCTTCTTTTTTTTTTTTTGCATATTGCATGCTTTTTACCATATCAAATCCCTGACTGGGAACTGTGTAATAGTTGAATCCAATGGGACTTCCCATTGGATCTTGGATTAGCACAGGAAAAAAGAAAATAATCTTATAACCCTTTTTCTTTCTCTATCACTGTTTCACCCTCTTTGTTGCCCTACCACCCATTCACAGCTCCAGCTCATACCGTGACCAGGGAAGGAGTGTATATGTTCCCTACACCCAGGGTCGCTGGGAGGGTGAGCTGGGCACCGACCTGGTCTCTGTCCCGCACGGGCCTAACGCCACACTGCGCGCCAACATCGCTGCAATCACCCAGTCAGATCGTTTCTTCATCAATGGATCCAACTGGGAGGGAATCCTGGGACTGGCCTACGCTGATATTGCACGGGTAAGAGCAGCATATCGCTTGGTCCCTCAAAATCTGAAAAAAAAGTCTTCCAATAAATAGTAATCTCATTTTAAAGCTATTAAGGACACCTTTTCCTATTGGCACCTCAGTTGTAAAATCCTTACATATCACAATAATGCAATTCTCTGTTCTAGTCACATTAATAAACTGATGGGCAGGGATGTATTTTTGCATTACATGACATGACATCTTGCCTACTGCATTGTTCAGTGCCAAAAAGTTGATTTAATCTAACAGTGAATGAAGTATTAAAATATTTACAGTAACATGTTGTGAAGTATATGAATTTAGACAGTATATAAAGAAGACACAAGGATTGAGGAGAGGAGGAAGAGAGCTAAGTATCACATTCTAAATCAATATTTAGCTGCGAGGGAAAGGACACTTCAGCATATTATCAGTGCTGCCGGTGTAGATTGGGCCTGGGAAATGTATTATGTATTTACTCATTGCGTATGTTAAAAGTGATATTGGTTAACATGCCTAAGGAGCGGTAATTTGTATGCTTGTTACATTACTTTTCTCTGGCGCCTACAACATTTTCAGTTCTACTTTAGCAGTCATTCAAAAGTGCTCTTTATTACTTATGCTGTGAACGATCAGGAAAGCCAAACAGGGTGAGCATTGAGCTTGTTAAAAGACTGGGAATACTGTGCTTCCTTTTTGTCCTCCTCTCAGCTTTGTTAATTCCTAATCTGGTGTAAGAGGGTGATAACTGTGATGACATCCGTTGCAGATGGATGTGGAACATAGTTTTCATGAGGTGTGGACTCAAGATACGAATTTGATGACTTTAGACTCGAATTGACAAAATCAAAAAAGATTTGCGACTTTACTGGGACTTAAACATCAGTGACTCATGACTTCACTTGGACTTGAGCCTATTGACTTGAAAATCTTGTTACCTTCCTCCAAACCCAGAGATTAAAAGGCTTGTTATTTATAAAATGTGCCATGAATCATTGAATTCCCTTTTATTTTCTGAATCAGCTAGCATTACAGCGATACTCCACCCGAAAAGGAAGGTTCACTCAATATCTACTCACCCCTGTGCTGATGAGAGGATGGGTGAAGATCTCCAGTTCACAAAACACTCCCGGAGTCTCAGTTTAAAACAGTGTTACAGCTAAATCCATTTCAATTAGAGTGAATGGTGACCCAGTTTAAAATGTTTAAAAAAAGAACACAAACACAAAATGTCTCCATCCTGCTTGTGTGGTGTAATCCAAGTGTCCGTTAGCCACGACATTAAAATTTAACCGCAAAAGACTCCATTTACACCATGTTTTTAGCCTAAATGTCAACTGTAGCCTCTCAAACTCGAGCCGGGTGCACAAGAGATCTTGCGATCTTGCATCCATTAAGAGATATACGAAGTCTCGCGACACATCGACTCCATGTTTACATGCTACCTGGGACGCTACAGTTGACATTTTGGCTAAAAACATGGTGTAAATGGTGTCTTTTGTGGTTAAATTTTAATGTCACGGCTCACAGACACTTGGATTACTTCTGGGAAAAGAAATAATAGCACTGTATTCACTGGGAAGGAGAGACAGGGAAAAGGGAGGCAGAATGAAACCTGATTTGACAACAGGTATGCTGATAGGTCAGGGGGAGGATGAGGTTTGTTTAATCTTTTTCTTTCAAGTCTGAGGAGGAGCATTAGTCTGAAACATCACTTGCTGATGTTCCAATAAATTGTACTTACACTGTGTGTCTTTCATGTTTTCATCGTTTATTCTTTTGGAAATGAAAATGAAAAGGTGATAGCTAAAAACAGCAGCCTGGCTTGGTCATTCAGAAGTAAAGCTATCCTACTTATTTTGCTCCTTCTCTCTGTCTCTTTCCAGCCTGACGAGACATTGGAGCCTTTCTTTGACTCTCTGGTTCGCCAGACGCCTGTCCCCAACCTCTTCTCTCTCCAGTTGTGTGGAGCCGGCTTCACCCAGAACTACTCCCTGGGCAGCGCTACTGTTGGCGGCAGCATGGTGAGACACACATAGACACACACACACACAAGGTACAAATCATCCAATATCATATTTAGAGCCAGTACTGAATTATATTTTTCTGTGTGCTCCTAGATCATTGGAGGAGTGGACCCATCACTGTATGTGGGAGAACTGTGGTACACTCCCATCCGCAGGGAGTGGTACTATGAGGTCATTATTGTGCGTATTGAGGTGAATGGACAGGACCTCAACATGGACTGTAAAGAGGTGAGATGGACTGATGATTGCAAAAACCAAAGGAAGAAAGATTTAATGGTCAGTTAATCACTGGAGATTTCTAATTGGTGAATGTTTATCTGTCTTTAACAGTACAACTATGATAAGAGCATTGTGGACAGTGGCACCACCAACCTTCGACTGCCTAGAAAAGTGTTCCAGGCTGCAGTCAAGGCTATTGAAGCAGCCTCTTCGGTCAGTCCTTTCTATGCTATACTGTAAATACCTTTATATCCTTAGTATAATCTCTATAACACTTCTCTGTTTCATTCTCTGTTGCTTTCACTGCCCCCTGTCATTACTGACTTCTTGAGCTATCTGATGAAAGAAGATGATAGTATATTACGCAACATGGAAAAGCTTGAGACTCACTTTATTGTGTGGATGTTTTTAAGGGGAAATGCTCTCATCTTTTGTATTAAAGGCATAGTTCATTGTATGAGGTACTTACCCATAGTGTATTACCTACATTGGATGGAATACATTGACTATGACTTGATAAGTACCTCATACAATTCCACCTCAAATAATCTTGCGATTGTGAGCACTGATGTGGACAGAACGGCTTACATTCATGGTTACTTTCGATCTTATAACATGCAGTATTTAAAAACCTATATGTCCTATTCAAAATCCTATATTTGTCCTTGCCTCTTTGAATAATGTCCTCTGACAGTCCAGTCACCACAGTGCGTGCACTCTGCTGATTCACCTCCAGTTATTACCATGTGCTCAGAGCAATAAGCTTAACAAGCAGCAGTGGGTGGTGTGGTGAGTCCTTCATGCACTGTTATGCCTTGGGTTTTGCCCTCTCAGGCTACATACATACATACAGGCTGTCCTAGATTACTAGTGAACAGGGTTTGAAATATCGGGGAGCCACAGAGCCCGGCTCCCCTGACATGCCTAATTTGCATAATTTGAGACATTAGGGTGAGTATAATTTTTTGAGCCATAGTTTTTGGGTTTTTTTTTTGGTATAAGTTTATATTTTCCTTTATATTTAGGTTCCTGAAGTGAATAATAGACTAATAGAGAAGTACTTGTCAACTTGCATGCTTATTCACACTTGAGAATCTGTCTAATACAATGCTGTCTATTCTTGCTGCGGCCATCCATGTGGGGTGACGCATTGAACACGTTGCACACCGTATATTGTCTTTTTTTATTGCCTCTTGGTGGAGAGTGATTTTAAAGAAACGTCACTGGTGAATCCTTTTTTTTTTTTTCTGTTTGTTTGTTGTCCCAGGCTAAATATTGTCTGCTGATTGAAAGGTATTGATCATTTATTTTTGCATGTAAGCAGGCACATTCATGTATGCATATACGTATGTACAGTGCTTTCTCAGTTCATTTTAGACAGGGCCAAAACATGTGAGTATGGTTAGTGGGTGACTGTTTGCACCTGTTGCAACTATCATTGGTATCTGGGTAAATTTTTGGCATTCAGACATTTGTATATGTTCTCTGAAAAGGACCTTACACTGCATCAAACCATGCCTGGCACACATAGATGAAGAATGGGCCAGGTCATATATATGGTCCCACTGGTTGTCAGGTATTGGAACACCAATTTCTTGTTCCCAAATTTGCTTCATTAATTAGGTAAGGTTGATGAAAGTCACTATCGGATGAACATAAAAAGCATAGAGTGTGGGGGTTATATGAAGCTGTTTTATTCAAAAATATTAACTGCTGTAGTTTTGAAGGAAGTTACAGTCTCCTGTATTTATATATGTGAATAATGAAATGAAAGTGACTGCCCACCAATGCTGCCTAAATGTCTTTTGTAGGAAATAGTTGGTCTACGTGTTCTGGAATAAAGTGGGAGAAAATCTCTGCTGTACTGCGATTAACATTATTAACATCCCCTGGAGAGGAGATCAGCCTCTCTGCTATGAAGTTAATACCAGGGAAAAACCAGTATGACAACAGGGACAGGTCTTTGAAATGCAACAGACTGAGATATTCAGTTTACTGATCAGAGTTGGATTTTTTTTTTTTCAGTTACTCCAGTTTGTGTTAGGTGTCTTGTTTACATAAAATACCTTACCTTTATATTGTACAACTAATTATTAATTGTTATTATTTTATTATTAATTAATTTTTTTTCCCCCCAACTATTACTGGATAAGCTCCACCCTGCCCTCTTGACCCTGATTTGGATGACCAGGCCTGAGAAAGGAAAGTGAAGAATGTATATCCTCCTGACCTTGTTTTTCAGACCGAGCAGTTTCCTTCTGGGTTCTGGCTGGGGGAGCAGCTGGTATGTTGGCAGGCCGGCACTACACCCTGGCACATCTTCCCGGTCATCTCCCTCTACCTGATGAGTGAAAACCACAACCAGTCCTTCAGAATCTCCATCCTACCGCAGGTAATACACAGTATCTTGCACTGGAATGGAATATGTTTAGTAGATAGTTCACCTACAGTTTCAACATTTGTCCCACTGCAGCACATGAAGTAATAATACTTGACCCTAAATCTGTCCAAATGATCAGAAGCCGCTATGTTTTACTGATGAGAAAAGTAAATTTCATTTAAGGGCTAAATGCGTGGTAACCTGTTGAATACTGTTAGAGGCTGGGTATTTGATTTGCCCTCTCAGCCTATATAAAGTTCTGATATTTAATGAAAAATAAAATAAATTTGCCATTACTACGAGTCATGTACATCCTGTGTTATTCTAAGGTCTAAATGCAGAGTTCTCTTTTTCCTGTGGCCTCTTAAAGGAAGTCTGTTCACAATAAAGCTATGTTTTCCTTGCATGGGTTATCTTGGCTCTATTTGAATCAACTCAGTTTTGGTACTGGGCACTTTACTGGATTTTGTTTTCTACAGCAGATAATACCCCACCAGCGTAGGTGGGATTCTTACGTGATCGTCATAAAAATATTGCATGAAACGTGACATCACACAGCAACAGTGGAAGCTGTTGAAGGGATAGCTGTTTGTCACAGCAAGGAGACAAACTGAAGGCAGAGTGTAGACGATAGGACGACTCTGGTTGCTCCGTGTTGCCTAAGTGACGATTCTCGCTGACCAGTCAGTGGTCTGCAGTGTTTTCACTCCACCATTTTGTAACAGCTCAACTGGCTTGGAAAACCCTATGAAAACCTTAAAAGAAGGAGTAGAGTTCAGTCAAGTCAAGCCAAGCCATGCAGTGGAAATACTGCACAAGTCACTCTATCCTTCAGCCATACTTTTTTAACATAGTCTTCAATAGATGAAAGCCTGCCTAGGTACCACGAGGGGAAAAAAAAGACCGCATTTAAAAGAGAGTTACCACTGAATATATTTTCTAAAGCTTTTCTTAAACCTCTGAAAAGTCATTAAACATTTTTTATTCAAAGGCACTCAGAAAAGGCCTTGGTGGTGATGGAATGAAAAACATTTGCCATTGAGATTTAGAGGTGAGTTTCAATCAGTGCCATAAACCTGTGGGAGGATCGTGCCCTGCTGACGGCGGAATGAAACACTTGAGAAAAGTTATTATGTCCTTTGCTTTCTACAGTAGTTTCTACAGCAGATAGAACAGTAAATCACCACATATAGAATGTACATTGATCCTACATGTATACAGGAAAACTTGAAACTTAAAAAAGAGCCATTGATCAAGCAGGTTTTAGGCTGTTAACTCACTTATTGTTTGAGAGTTCAAGGAATCTGATGTCAGCTGATTCATACTTTAAGAATGACCACATAATATAAATAACATTTGATAATGGTCCCTAATTTTACCAGAGGGATTGTCAATATGTTCTGAGTTGGTCAGTCAGTGCCTTCTGGTGGACAAGCTATGTAATGACAGCAGTTATGTCATTTATCCGCTGGAACTTCTTGTCACTCATCAGACAACACAGCTTCAAAATATGAAAATGTCAATACTGTCACATTATGCTTGTTTAAAGTAAATAGGCTTCATATGTTGCAAAAACATCCACTATATAAATAAAGCCAGGAGCATGTGTACCTCACCATGGAAAAGTTCAGGAAAAAAAATACTGAATGGAAATAAAACACATAAAGTATGATTCATTAAATTACGCAAACTTTGCCCTGTTGATAATTGAGCACAACATACACACTGCTACACACAGTGTACATTCAGAGAGAGCTGTGTTCTTATTAGGCATTAAACTTTGACACAGGTGTGTGTTCGCCCCTTTCTTGTTTGTGGTGTTCCATGTTTAACTCCACTCCTTGATTTTTCCCTTTTCATCATTATTTTTCTTTTTTTTTTAATGCAGCAATACCTGCGGCCAGTAGAGGATGTGGCCTCTGCCCAGGAGGACTGCTACAAGTTTGCTGTGTCCCAGTCTAGCACTGGTACAGTGATGGGGGCTGTCATCATGGAAGGTTTCTACGTGGTCTTTGATCGAGAAAAGAAACGCATTGGCTTTGCTGTTAGCACCTGCCATGGTGAGGAGGAGAGGGTGGAGGGGAACCAGTAAGGTTTATACCCTTGTATTATATGAGGGGATGTTCTGGGGACCTTGCAGAACGTTCCCTTAAAGCTGCCTAAAGGTGATGAATGTCCTAAATCTTTACATAACACTGGGGACGTACCTAAAGTCCTGCTGCACTTTAAAGTTCTCTGTATGACTTTAGAAGGACGCTCCATTTTGGCTATTTTATGGTGTCATTGCAACATTTCAAAGAGGATATTTGGGACATACAGAAACACTTCCCATATGGTCCCCTATTGTTCATATGAGAGCGTTCCATCAAGAACTTGAACAGAACATTTGCATATGCTAAAAAATCCAAATCCAAAGTCACCAAAATGCCACAACGGTCTGAAACATGGGATGACACAAAAGAACAACAACAAACTGACAGACAGAGAGAAATGCAAGGACTAAATAGACCAAGAACCACTGCAGGTGTAACTAATCAGATGCAGGTGAAACAAATGGTAATCAAAAAGGGCAAGGACAAAGACAGGAAGTAAAGTCAAGGGACTTGAGGGAGGACCGGGACTACAAAATAAAACAGGAAATGACCAGATAAACCCCAAGACTGTGACAGGTTTTCTGTAAATCATATGAGAATGTTCCCTTTAGGACTGATTAAAAGGAAAAAGTTCCCTTGACATCCTTTACACCAGCAGGAATGTACTTAGAAAGTTCAGGGAATGTACAAGAAAAGGAAAAGAAATATGGGCACTCATAGAAATAAGTGTAAAAGGCAAGAAAATATGATGGAAAATGCAGAATATATCTGAAGTATATCTCACTTCAGACTTATTTACAGTAATAGTAACATACAGTATCTGTTATCCTGATCTTTGTGCTTCATAAACACTAATAATCTTTTCCTCCTGTTTGTAGTGCATGATGAGTTTCGCACAGCCTCTGTGGAAGGCCCGTTCCATGGTGTTGACCTGGAGGACTGCGGTTACAACATCCCTCAGACAGACGAGTCTACTCTCATGACCATTGCCTACATCATGGCAGGAATCTGTGCTCTCTTCATGCTGCCGCTGTGTCTCATGGTGTGCCAGTGGCGCTTCGCCCGTTGCCTCCACCCACATGGGGACTTTGCTGACGACATATCGCTCCTTAAGTGATGAGGGGAGAAGGAGGGGACAAAAGGATGCGTAGACATGTACACTTGAAACACAGGACAGAGATGGATTGTGGTAAAAGGGATGTTACAAAATGTTGGTGCTGTTGAAAGAGAGTGTTGAGAAGGTTCTTCAGGAATATAATGTGTAAAGTATAGAACATGCTGAAACACAGTGAACAGTGCTGCCCTCAAATTGGGGAGCGCTTGAGGATAACTAGAGCCATTACTAACCTGAAGGAAACAACAAGAGAGAGTTGGTGTCATCAGCATCAACTTTGCCTGTTTAAGCTACCTATGCAGATCAGCATGGCCAGAGGAACTGAAGTGGCAAAACAAAACAAAAAATCATCTCTTTCTTATAAATAGTGTATAAATAGACCACAGAGATGGCTTGGATTTGGAATTTTGAAAGATTTGTCTCCTAACATTGCAGAGCTCCACAGTGAGGAAAAAGAAAAAACTTACAAACGTGGCTAAATGAGGAAGCTTGTGACCTGGATGTGAATACCTGGATGTAGTTGGACATGGTTTGCTATGGTATGATTTGAGTGTGTGGTTACATGTGTGTTTGTTTATAGATCTACTGTTTGTGGCTTATGAATGAATGAAACAATGTGTGAGCATGCCTGTATGTGTGCACAGCTGTACTGTAAGTGAAGAGTATACAGAAAGATTTAATGAAAATGATACTACTGAATAGCATCTATGAAATCACACTATTTTGCAAATGCCAGCAAAGAATTCCGCAATGCAAATTAACTAAGCATAAAGAGGCTAATTTGATGAATAATCAGATTGTAACAGCATTTACTGCATAAAATCAGTTTTGCTTTGTGTGAAACTGAGACTACTGAACACAATATCAGATGTCACTTTTTCTTCTTATATTGAAAGCTTAAATATATCTATCTATTGTACACAAAATTTGTGCATTCCAGATCTTCGATTTGTGCAGACACACACACACACACAGAGATACACACACACACACAAAACACACATTGCTTATCCTATTGGTGCACCATCCGTTGATTTTCACATGTAACAACACATTACATGTTAACAAACCCAGACCTAATAGGGCTTCTTTCACAGACACGGAAACAGCCTAACTCACCACATCTTTCAATGGGGACCATATATGCTTGGACAAGGAAACCAGCCCAAAGTATGTTAAAGAACACTATGTTACTAAAGAACACTATGTATGTCTACCGGGGACAGTTGATATTGTCTCTCAGCAAGCTGTAAATAGATAAACTCAAAAACTGTATATTTATCTGTCAGGCGCTGGCAGCACTGTTGAACCAATAAAGTACTTATTGTAACTGTAACATGTGATGTGATTTTTTAAAATTTCTTCACAAAAATCATTAACTTCTAAAACTAACTTATAAGCTGATGTCCATTATATATGATTTTTATCATTTCAGTGTTATGAAAAATGAAAATAAATAATGAAAAATGTATAAGGATTCAGTGCCCTACCCCATAAATTTCATGTAATGTTGAGAAATACTTAGAACGCAACATAGAACAGGGGTTTCCAAACATTTACATTCCAAGGACCCCCACAGTAGATGCCCATTAGACAATGGGCTCCCAATGTGAGAGGATTTTTTCTTTTCCCCTCAAAGTATTTTTTAGGGGTACAAGTAGCGTCACTCACTGTGGACTCCTATTGTTTATGTTCTGATTATTCTTTCTTTCCTCTTATTTTTTTCCGCTAAAAGTGTTTGTGCAGCAAAAACTGTAAGATGAAAATTCATGAAAATCGGCAGGTGGGTTGCAAATTCCACCCACTACTCAGGTAACAAAAATGACACTAATTGACCATAAGGTGGCACTGTAACAATCAAATATATGTTTTTGCAATTATCTTGGAAACAGCTTAGCCTAGACTCAAAATTCTTCTGGTATTTTAATTGCTCATTTCATCTCCATCTTTTTTCAATTATTATTCTGCTTTTAAAAATACAACTTTTATATTTTTTTTCAGTTTAATCAAAATCCAGTTATTGTCAATCCATTTGGATTTTATGAGCCAATCAATTGTAATAAAAATATCCAATTTTCAAAAGTCTGGACTCATTGAGATATCATTGTGAAAACTGATACATGTGTTCAAAAGTGTTGATTTAAGTAACATTTTAAATCGCATTGTGTTTCACTTTTAGGGGGTGTCATAAATGCAAAATGTTTTTTATCTCATAATTGCTGCAAAAACTCGTTTTAAACAATCTCTGGTCATGGCTCAGACAATGCACTGTAAGTATCTGCATCTGCCTCATGTAAAGCTCAGCCTGTCTTGGTGGATTCATTTGACGCCTTAATCTTAAAATCTACTCAGGGCTGATTTATTGATTGCCTCTTTGTGTTGATTTAAAACAAAGTATATGGATATTTAGTTGTGTCCTGTATTAGCTGCTGCGTTAAGAGCTCTTTATGTCTATACTGTTTATGATCAAAAAGCAAAAACAAAGACACACAAAAATTAGAAGCAGTGGTTGGAAGAGTAGTGGCAGTAGTAGTAGTATTTGCGCAGTTTTGAAGCAATGAGTAGTGAAGTAAATTGCCCTCCTGTAAAACACTAATTTATGATAATGGTGCGGTATCGGCACTCCGCTTCGGCTCTGGACCAATCAGGTGGCACGCATAAGGACGTGTGCGTAACAACTGTATGACGGAGTTTGGGTCGCATGTCATGGAGACAAGATGACAGCTCAACGTTACTCATAAATTTCACAAGTAACAGATGAGAACGGCGGAATCACTAGTAAGGTAAGATATAGCTCTGTAATCCCAGTAAATTGTCGTGGTTACTTATTCTCACTGTGATATTTCGCTAAATATAGTTAGCGTCAGGATGCTAGTTAAGCTAACTTACTATGACAACAACAATGTTCGGTTGAAACTCGAGTAGCTAGCTCACCTAGCGCTTCTGACTTTATCCTGTTGTTTTTAGTTTATACGTGTTTATTTGTTTATTATAGCTGTGACGATGTCACAGTCGCAGTTCGTTTAGTGACAAACCTTAACTAGATGCCTAGCTGGCCAGCAGACCTACTGGCCAAATAGAAACTAAGCAATCAGCAAAATTGGGAGCTAGCTAGCATTAGCTGACCAGGAAGCTGAGAGGGTTGGTTAAAGCAGAGACAGCAAACTCCAGTTTAGTTTATATCAGCTGGCTTCACCACATGTCCCATTACCGGGGGCTGAATTAAAGCAGCTGAATGTCATTATAATCTGGCCCGTTGTTGTTAATGTGGATGTTTGACACGGTATCTGTTGATAACACTTCTATCTAACGTCATCCGTTTCTGATATGGACGTATCATATCCTCTTATGATGAAGACAGGGGCAGATAGTTGACTATTTCCACTTACTCAATTTTTTTCATAGAAATTCTAACTCAGTTTATATCAGTGTATATCCATATACAGGAAAAATCAATTGTTTGATATAATGGGGTCGTTTTCATGATGCAATTTAGTAGGCTATGTTACTGAGAAAAACTTCCAATTCTTCCAAAAGATCACTTCGATTAGTCGGTTGGAAGAAAATTAGTTGCCAACTATTTTAATGATTGCTAATCATGTCATTCAGTCATTTTTAAAGTAAAAATGTCAAAAACATTTTCTGGTTCCTTTGTGCTATGGGAAATTGTGATGAGCGCTTCTCACATTTTTCGATATTTTACAGACTAAAAGAGTAATTGTGAAAACAATCTTTGGATTATTAGACAATGAAAATAACAGTTGTAGTGATGTTAATGATTAATCATAAATCGCTGTTTAGAATATAACTGATTTAAAATGTGTTAATCGATATTTAATTGATAGCCTTAAAAAATAGGAAAAATAAAAAGTATGTTGTGTGTCTTATAAATTGGTAATAATTAAATCAATCACTCGTTAGCGTTTCAAACATTCAGGGAAAATGAACAAAACTTGCAACTCTAGTTAGTTGCAGCCCTGGTGTGTTTAATTCTGATGCCTGGCTGTGGGTGTGGCAGTTGTGAGATCGTCAGTCAGTTAGTACTGTCTCTAGCCAAGGCTGGCTGACCAACCTGCCAAAGTGGGCAGCTGCCTCATCTAAAAATAAAGCTGTGTTTAATTAAATTACCCACATTAATTTACGGACAGACACCCTGGAGCCAGGTAGTGTTCCACAACAGGTATACTGGTTGGATTCTGGTTGTCTGGGCAAGTAATGATTTGTAATGAATAATTTGGCATGTATACTGTACATGGGAGTGACAGGCTACATGGACAGGTTAATCCAGCCACGCCTTTAGCTTCAGGTAGACTTGTATACTTTCTTTTTTTCATGTTAAAACAAGGCTATGATTGGAAATCTAGTGATTGTTTGTTTTTTCACTCAAAGTCCGGGTATGGCTGCAGTGCACAATCAATTTAAATATTATCAAAATTGCAATATGACCAAGTGCAATACTGAAATTGTAGAAGGTGTAATTTTTTGATAAAGGAGGTGTGACAGAACAGCTTTAAAATGAAGTACTATAGTGCTGCAAACATGCCCTGGCCTACAAATCTGTTCTCCAGATGTAAGGATACAAGTTTGATTGGTATCGACTTCAACAAATGTCACATCATTGTCACATCATGAATTTAATATTTTTCTCAATGAAATTAAAGTTGTGATGCAAAAATGATCATTCTCACTAATTGTGAATCGTATCACAATCGCAGTATCTGTCAAAATTACAATATGATTTTTGTGTTCTGTCATTTAATTTCCTAGTCTAACAGTGTTAATAGAATAACATTCATCTGTAAAAGCCTCTTCACAGTAGTCAGTCAGGAACCTTGATCTAACCACAGTGTTAATCGAATGTGCTGTGGCCACAGTTCTCTGAACTGGCGTCCAGTTAGCGTGATGCGGTGAATTTAATAAGTGGCCTCTGAATGTAGCACACTGGTGATAAGTAACTAGGCATTGTCCTCACTGTATTCTCTCTGTCTGTCTTTGTCCCACATCCAGGTTGCTATTCAGATGAGGAGGGCTTGCCTGGTTGACCCCGTGTGTTGCCCTCCGTTGCCATGCCAACACCCTATTTTCCCACACTCCTTATCCTCCTTATCCTGTCCTCCTTCAGCCTCTTGCTTCTGACTTTCCTGCCCACTGTCGCCCCATTGACTCCCTTTTCTTCCTCCTCTGCTCCCTCACCTCCCTCATCGCCCTGCGGCCTGGGGCAGTCCTGGGCCGTTCGGCTCCATGCTGGCCCACATCATGATGAAGACGATGGTGAAGTTGGTTCTGTGAACCTGGATGTGATAGCCAACAGGGTACAAAATATAAAGTATAAATAGAATTTATGAAAGCTGAAAAACGTATTCACTTGGTATGATTGTGAGACTTGTGAGAATGATACCTTTGGTATTGGTGTTTTTCTTTCAGCATAGTTTTACTTTTACAGGTACTATAGCCTTATAAATTCAGTTTTTCACTAAATATGCCTAATACAGTCATTTAGCTTTTTTTCCAGTTCAATAGATATTTTAGTTTTTTGTTTTAAGTTCAGTGCTCCCCTAATTTCTGCAAATACCCCACTTTTCCATACAGATCATTTAAGTTTTTTAAAGCTGCCTATGTAAGGGAAAAAAGTTGGCCACTTTTATTTGTACTGTCCCAGTTAAATCTGTACTCATCATCAGTATTCTCTTTTCCTCCCAGGTAGCAACGCAGGCTGGGCTGCAGAACCAGGGCCAGATCGGACAACTGGAAGGCCACTACTTGATGTGTTCTGTCAAGCCTGGAACTGGATCTGTTGATGGCGTTTGGAGCAAGGGTGTCCGCCCTGGGGACATCCTGGCAGCTCACCCTCATGTCCAGTGGCACTCCCAGGATAGAGTGCTTAGCCGCTCGAAGAGATCTATGGCCTTCAATGATCCCTGCTACCCTGAACAGTGGCACCTGGTGAGAATCTAGGCTGTTTGGTGTCTGTGCTGCCATTTGTAACTTACCAGTTGTCTAGTAGTAAATCTTGCTTTAGATTAGTGCTTAAAATATATTTAATGTTTACCAAGACAAAATAATCTGGATGCCATAATCATCAGTGAGTTTTACAGCCCTAACACTCTATATAGAACCAGTCTAGGAGGTAGCCAATCAGAGGCCTATTACACTGTGGCTTTAATTCCATCTGGAGTGTGTGTGTGGGCAATGTTTCACTTTGCATTTTAAATGTAATTTAGTGGGAAGTATTTTTCAGCTTATCATTCTACTTTTTTCAGTCATTGTGAAATTTGACTTTTTTGAGGAGTCAGTGAATATATTAATTATGTTTGAATGGGTCTTTTATCTAGTCAAAGCATTTTAATTTTACTTTCAAAGTTTTACCAGCAAATGTAATGGGTGATTCTCAGTGAAGGAGTGAACCTAAATTTAAAAAAAAAACTCTTGACACCTCAATCAGGATGCAGAGTACTAGGTCATGTGTGCAACGACAATCAGAGTATATCCAGTCAAACCCGCTCTTTTCACATGTTTACACACAGCATACTGTATGCATAAAGTTCTGGGTAAAGAGAACCATACATGCGATAGTTATGGTCATTAATAATTATCTTTTCAGCTAATCACATTATCCACCTTGTACCTTTTAAACAGCTAGGCCAAATACACAGGGACGTGGTAAGAACAACTTACCAAACAGAGAGAGCATTATATTTGGTTAAATTTACATGTCACAATAATGTCAGTGCTGACCAAACGCTGCTTAAACGACTGCAAAAAATGACTCAGTTGCCCATGATAATCCTGTTAAATAATCCTGTTTATGTGATTAGAACAGGTTGTCACATTTACTACTTGCAGTGCCTCACAGAAGTGGTAGCATAACATTGGTTAGTTGTTGATGTTTGACAAATGCATTAGTCTGTTTATTTTCCATCAGGCTGGAGCTGGTTGGGCATGTCTTAGTCAAGGTAAATGCTTGAAGAAGCTGCATATAAACACACAGATCTATTATTCTGCCAACAGAAAGGTTTGATCAACTACAGATGAAGACGTTCAGACAGTCTAAAAGCAGATACATCTAAAGCACCCAGTTATACTATATCAGTTATACCATTATACTTGTATTTCAAGCTTAATGTGTCTCCCAGTTGCACAATGTGTGTCATGTGGCTACAAAATCATCAGACAACCAACGTGCTTTTTTAAGAAAATGAAAATATTTAAAAGGAGTGTATGCTTGTCTTTGAGCTCTCTTTTTACTTCCTTGGTTTGTCTTTTTATTATGGACCCACAATGAATATTTGGGTAGATAACAGGAAATTTATGTTATTTATTATTCAGACAAATAAATTACACTGTAGTCTATAATAGGGCTGCAACCAATGATTATTTTCTTTCGATTTATTGAATAGTTGTTTGGTCTATTAAAGTCAGAAAATTATGAAAAATGTCCTTCAGTGTTTCCCAGTTTAATGTTATAGAAGAGTAAAAAAGAACAGAAACAATTTTAATTTAAGAACCTGGAACCAGAGAATTTTGACTTTGATTACTTAATTGTCAAAATAGTTAGTTTAAGATGCAAAGTGTGTGTGTGTATATATATATATATATATATATATATATATATACATGTATTTGTATTGAACCGTTTCGGTACGCGACGTTCGGTTCGGTACAGGGCT